>CAUYON010074746.1:0-48154 GCA_963573935.1 Arctocebus calabarensis | reverse complement strand
GTAGTCCCAGCTACTAGGGAGGCTGAGGCAAGAGAATCGCTTAAGCCCAAGAGCTGGAGGTTGCTGTGAGCAGTGTGACGCCACGGCACTCTACCCAGGGCGATAAAGTGAGACTCTGTCTCTACAAAAAACAAAACAAAACTAGTTTTCTTTCCTCTCTAATGCCTTTGTTCAAAATCCATTAGCACTACAGACTTATATAGGGTCAGGCTTTATGACGAACATTGATACAATTCATAAACAGTTTGGTACATTTCAGTAGTTTGTAGTTGACAAATTTAGATGTCATGTATTTTTATCTTTGTCTTGGAAGTGGTTTTTCCAGTGTACTTAGTAGTCCAGAGAACATTTGTCAGGGTCTGGTTGTCTTAAGTAATGTGTAATAAAGGCCTCACTGTTATTCTTCCCAGTGGTTCTGTGTCAGTGTGAGTATCAGAGTGGGAATGAAGTTTATTGGAATTCTCTCATGTTTATTTCCATCTGGCAGTTGTGGATGTGTTCTTCCGGACTCCTCCATGTGAGGAAAGTCCTGATCATCCTTAGTTGACTCTTAAATCTCAGATCTTTCAGTGCCATTACATTTAATATGTATTCTCCCTCACTGAATGAGATACTGGCAACCACAAAGCTGTGGGTTGTTAGTTATTATAAATGAAAGTTGTAGTTGATGAGCTTTAATCTGAATCTCTGTTTTCCATTGGTGCAGTATTACACATATGAACATCATCACAAAAATAAATGAAAAAACATATTTATAAATATTAATATTTATACATATGTATATAATATCAAATGCTGAATGTAAAACTCACTATATACATATTTTGGGAGATTTTTCTGTGTTGATCATTTTAGTTATTTTAGTTTATTTTTGCAAGCCTGCTTGGAGAAGGGGAATGAACCAGAGTGGAAGTGGTAGGGATTGAGGAAAATAAAATAGAGGAGAAGACATCAGAGGTGAACGATGGGATTGGGAGGTCCGACTCAGCTGAAGGTTGTAGCAATCACCAAAACACAAAATCAGCTTTATTTCATAGTATCTCATTCAGCAGAGTTGTTTATGGGAAAGTAGCATAGACAAAAGACATATTTGGGGTCTTACAAAATGATTGGAAAACATAAATAACTCTATCAAAAACAGATCATCTGCTAATGGTTTCTACTTCATTAACATATATTAACAAGAAAAAAGGGAAGATCACAAGGATTGCTGCATAGTTCATTTCATCACTTTTTTTTTGAGACAGAGCTTCAAGCTGTCACCCTGGGTAGAGTGCTGTGGCATCACAGCTCATAGCAACCTCCAATTCCTGGGCTCAAGCGAATCTCCTGCCTCCACCTCCCATGTAGCTGGGACTACAGACGCCCGCCACAATGCCCAGCCACTTTTTGGTTGCAGCCGTCATTGTTGTTCGGCAGGCCGGGCTGGATTCGAACCCACCAGCTCAGGTGTACGTGGCTGGCGCCTTAGCCCACTGAGCCATAGGCGCCGAGCCTCATCACATTTTCTTATTAGTGTTTATTGCCTTGCTCAGGATGGTGTTAATAAGAGTTTATTGCAGTTTTAGGTATTGTAAATATGATCATTGAAATAATTATTAATATGGGATTATTTATCATGAAGTATATCTTGAAATGTCAACCAGAGTCATGTGTCTTTTACTTCTATTTTTGAAAAACTTTCTTGCTTGTTTTAATAATAATTTTCTTTTTAATGATAGTCAATATTTATTGAACATGTTATGTATACCAAGGTACTGTCCTAAGGGGTTCATATGTACTAACTACTTTGATCCTCCCCAAGTCTAAATGAGATCAGTACTGTTATTATCCCTATTTCACTAGCGAAGAAATCAAGGCCAAGGCAGATAGAATAACTCCGTCAAGGTTACACAACTGTGCAGGGCACAGTCACAATTCTAACCCAGAAGTTAGACCTCTAAAAGCATACTCTTGATTAGTATGGATTAGAATTCAAGAAAATCTTTGCTGTATTCTTGCTTTCATTTGGTAAGGCTTGGTAACAGTGTTTACCAAGTAGGTGAGCCAGCTGGGTCCCAAAGGCTAAACTGATGGGTAGGAGGTGGAGCCAAACTCCAGAGCACTGCTGTGGTTGTTCTTGTTTCTCTTTTGTACATTTCTAGCATCTCAGGATACTGTTAAGTTTCAAAACGTCTTAGTTTCTACTCTGTTTTCCAAGTTATTTATTAGTGAATTTGAATCTCATTGTTCCAGAGGAGACCTCTGAATGATGCCTAGGCCTTCTGACTGACTACTAGCTTTTTAATTGGTTTCCTATTGAGTTTCAGATCTGTTTGTCTTGTTCAGGGAAGGTAACCACAGTGTAGTTAAACATATAGGCCCACATTATTATTTTTTGTTCTTTATTTACCAGAACATTTTATTCTGTGCTAAATAATAGAAATAAATATAACCCCACATTTTAAAGCCAATGCATAAAAAGTGGCAATTAGTAGTAACAGACTGTCTCTTTAGCCTTTTTGTTTCCATGGCACAGAACACAAAAGAACTTTTTGAAAGTTTATTCTTGATATGATTTCTTTGAAATAAAACATTTATATATAGTTTGAGAAATAATTGGTGAGAGAATTGTTGAATATAATAGAACTTTTTATATTCATTTCTTTCCTGCTGACAGATAAATGTTACCTTCAGATGAAACCAGTATAGTTTATTGTTTGGAATAAAACAATGAATATGGTTCTAATATAAAGAATTCTAAAATTAAGCAAAAGCAACCGTTATTTTGTAAAGAGATAATTGAGGTTTATCATATAATTCCTCTTTTTAGTGGAAATGTTCCATTTAAGTTTTGAGACTTCTCAAGCAAAGTGGAAAAATAGATTAACAAAATATAATAAAATATGCGTAAAGGCAGTTTTGTGTTTATAGAACTTCAAAGGGTAAGTTTTGCAACTGAGCAAATTTTCTTCAGTTCTATAGAAGGAACAGTGAGATTTGTAGAGGTTTTTTTTGAGTCACAATTTTACCTAACCTATATAATTGACTTATAAGACTAATACTTTGTGAAGAGAATTTATGAAAACGGTTTTCTATAAGTTTTATGAATCATTCTATTATGCTATTATTTAATGAAAGAATAGGTAGCTAAAATTTGGGCATTTTTAAAAAGGTAAGGAAATCAGCCAATTATTTTAAAGTGTAAAGAATGCTAAGATTTAGGGTAATACTTATTCTTAAGTTTTTTCTTTTTAAAACTGAAGTATAATGATATGTCCAACTAGGTAGTTGCTAAATACCATTACTAGGTTAGCTTGTCCTTCCATCAGTTTAATATGTGTTAGGAAAGCATGTATGTTCTCACTCTGAGATCCCCAGATTCTGCACAGATATGCTTCCTTCATTCATGTTTTTTTATGAACAAATAGTTCCTTTCCATTGCTGTATTCCAATCTTGAATTTTTGTGGTACCCATGAAATCACTTTTAAAATTCTTATGTTGTCCTGCCCATTAATAAATTCAATTTACACATATTTTTTACAGCTTACTAAAAGCCAGACACTATTTCAAGTGCTGAGGATATAGCACTAGATAAAGTAAACAAGAATTCTGCCTTTAAAAATTTTTATACTGATTGGGGAGGAGCCCTGTTTCTTCAATGCTATCATTTAAAGCAAAATGAAGAACTTATGATGCCTTTATAACTACTGTAAATTCCTAAAATTTGGTTTAAAATAATTTGTTTTGTTGGAACATTATGGAAGAAAATTAAAAAACAGAAGGAAGGGAGTACTGTTTTTTGTTGTTTATGTTTTAATACAAACATTGGTTTATATAAACAATTGGTTTGTATATACAACATTTTATATCTACCAACTCATATTTGGTAAAAATTATTGTTTTATAAGACTAGCAATCTGTTAGTTACATATCTTCCTTTAAGTGTATCCATTAGGTATACATATCCATAAATATTGGGCTGTCTCTGTTATCATGCAAAGGCTCAAATTGCCTCCTGCCTGCTGGTAGCTGTTATGAAGTAGGACATGGTGGATATGTGGTCTGGGGATAGATTGTCGTCCCTAGGTGCTTTCTGGAGCCCTTGGATTCTAACTGTCTGCTTGTGTTTAAATTCTGGCTCTGTCATCTACTGGTTTTGTGAGGATGAACATGTTAACTTATGTCTCAGTTTTTCTCATTATAATATGAGGAAGATAATTTCACCTACTCCATTAGATGGATAGGACTAAATTGGAGTATTGTAAAACATTGTATACTGTCTGGTACATAGTAAGAGATCAGTAAGTGTTAAGGATAATTGTGTCCAGTGGGTAGCTCACGGCTATTAATCCTAGTACTTTGGGAGACTGATGCAGAAGAATCACTTGAGGCCCGAAGTTTTATACCAGCCTGGGCAACACTGTGAGACCCTGTCTCTACAAAAAATAGAAAAATTAGCTGGGCATGATGATGTAAGCCTGTAATCCCACCTACTTGGGAGGATGGGACAGGAAGATTGCTGGAGCCCAGGAGTTTGAGGTGTCAGTGAGCTCTGATCCTATTACTGCTTTCTAGCCTGTGTGACAGAGTGACTGTCTCTAGAAAAGGATTATTGCTGTTTCTGATCACTGATGATATAATAATATTTGTACTGTCATTATTTCAGCAGCGGGGATTAGCACAGTATTTTAGCACAGTA
Organism: Arctocebus calabarensis; assembly: GCA_963573935.1. Lineage (NCBI taxonomy): Eukaryota > Metazoa > Chordata > Mammalia > Primates > Lorisidae > Arctocebus > Arctocebus calabarensis. Next base: position 43,472 of record CAUYON010074746.1, on the reverse strand, counting down.
CTCTCTAGGCGGGGCCTATGAACAGAGCTTGTTTTTCATGTTTTGATAAAAAGAGGTATGTTGTCATACCCATTTCTAGTCTGTAACTACCAAATAAGCATTATTTTGCTGAGGGTCCCACATCACTACTAATTGTGTTAGTAATAATTCTTGTGTCTAGTATCTATTCTCTATAATAAACAGAAATCTCAACTTGTGATACATGTCTAAAACATTTTGTGTAGCTTAAGGAACCATGTCTGTTTTAATTAGAAAAGTCATACTAGCTTGCTGGGTTTTTGCATTTTCTTCCCAATCCACAATTTATTGCTATAATTTATTCTTAATGTTGGAATAGGGAACATTACCATTATTGTTGTATCTAAATATTATCTTTTTTACTTTTTATTTCAGTGATCTGATAAAATATTAGTCATTGATATGAAAGAAAATAAAATAGTTTTTTTTTAATTTGGTGATAAATGAAATAGTGTGTGTCATCCATCCTAAATCATCATCTATGATTCAGAAATTTAAAAATATGAAGTCATGTTCCTTCAAAAATGTATCTCTGGTAGGATATGACACAATAGCTAAAAATTTCTATTTTAAATGTACAATATAATAAATATCTTATTTTAGATATCTAACAGGGAGCCTTGACTTTGGATTATTTGCTCTGATAATAATAACTGCAAGGGTGATGCCATTGATTGATGAATCATCATTGGTCCTTGTCAGAACTCATTAGCATCCCTCTTTTGCTTTAAAAACCTCCAGTGGTTTCCTATTATCTTGAACATGAAGCCCAGTCTCCTTACCAACATAATTTTCAACTGTTTATGAAGTGTTTCTTGTGCAAAGCATGTTACATAACCTAATGGTATAAGAATGTGCAATCTTTTTTCCGGGGCTGTGATGAATTTCAGGAACAATGCTACTTTTAATACTTAGAAATAACAGAAAATATTTTATTGAACCATAAAAACAAGGCAATTGAAATTTTTTTTTTTATTCAGTTGTTTTCATGGATTTATAGATATTAGGGATAATGTTTCAAGCCCTTCACTATAGAAAGTTACGTGCCAAAGCCAGCATAGGTAGTAAATAGTCAGATTTGTTTCTGTTTCTTATATTTCCTCATTCATAGCATGTTACTCTACCATGTCACTATACTGTGTTTATCTTGCTTTTACTTTTTTTTTTTTTTTTTTTTTTGAGACAGAGCCTAAAGCTATAACCCTGTATAGAGTGCTATGGCATCCCAGCTCACAGCAACCTCCAATTCCTGGGTTCAAGGGAGTCTCCTGCCTCCACCTCCCAAGTAGCTGGGATAAAGATGCCTGCCACAAAGCCCGGCCATATTTTTTTGTTGTTGTTGCAGCCGTCATTGTTGTTTGGTGGGCCCGGGCTGGATTCGAACCCGCCAACTCAGGTGTACGTGGCTGGTGCCTTAGCCCGTTGAGCCATAGGCGCCCAGCCACCTTGCTTTTACTTTTTAATTTTCCATGCAATCAGGCCTTGTCTTTGTCTCTTGTAGATTTCCTTTCTTCATCTTTTAATGAAACTTTCAACCTACAAAGTTATTTTTCCACTCTTACTATTGCTTGTCCTCTAGGTGTGTTATCTGGTATGGTAGCCATTAGCCACATGAGGCTATATAAATGAAAATTAAATAAAGTTGGAAATTTGTTTTCTTAGTGTCAGTAGCCATGGTTCAAGTGCTTAATACATGGACATGTAATTAATAGTTGGCTAGCACAGATTTGGAATCTTTCTAGATTATAAGCTTTAGAGGCAGGGAACAATTTATGTTGGTGTTTAAGAACATACAATATAGGCTTTTTATGAGTGTTTTAGAATATGTGAATTAATACTTACACATACCATCCTTTAATTCCTTGCCAGTGTTTGTGAATATTCTTTTTTGTAAATGAATTTTATGATTAAATGGAAATCAGCAAGATGTTATTATCCATTTGCATATTATATACAGTATGTGTCATATGCCACTCCAGATACTATGAACATGAACCTCAGAGGTTAAGGTTACAGCGAAACTTTTTGCATCATATTCTTAGCCCAGCTAGTCATTGAGGTAATGTGTATTAAAAATGTTTATGTGTTTTATTTTTAATTTAAGTTCTAATGGTGACTCCCTGATGATTGTTCCTTGGCACGAACGTAAACACCGAGCTAAAGATTGGTGCGAAGAGTTGGAATGCAGGTCAGTGTGAACCAGACGAGGTGCCCCGTTTCTTGGTGGGTTGGGTGAGTAGATGGCCCCGTGAAAGTGGCATGTGATCTCTTACTCAGTGACATTTTGTGATTTCGAGAGTTTGGGAGAAGTTTCAAAAATGCTTTTGACTTGGTTTCATTAAATAATTTTAATGAAAAATATTAAATGCTACAAAGCACTTTTTTATATGAAAAGTTATTTTTGTTACAAAACTCTTTTCATTTTGAGGTATCTCCTTTTAGTCTTTCAGCTAGGGATATATTTTCCACAATTGAAATTATGGTATGCATGCATTTTTGTCCTGGATTACTTTTAATATTCCTTTTTATAAGATTTAACTTAGGATAGCTAGCTTCTGAATATGGAGGCATCATGTACTGAAAAGGGGGTGGGAAATGCAGGGTGGGACTGAACGTCCACAGGAGGAATGTTTGAATCCCTTTATGCCTCTCTCCTCAAAGTCAGGTAGGCACTCCTTTATCTCTCCTTTGATATTTTTCCTACATGAGACTGGAAGTTTATTTTTTTGACTAAATGCATTGAGCCAATGGGCCTCTAAATTGAGGTAAAAAACCCGCACATTGCTGGGTATTAGATACAGCAGAAGAGGGAGTAAAATGATGGCTTCGAATGTAAAGGGAAGAGGGAGTAAAATGATGGCTCTAGGTATTTTGAAAACGTGTGTCCTGAATGTTGAAACACTGTTTCTCTTTACCTTCCCTAAGAAAGACATATTCCCCAAGTAGGAGTTTGGAGAATTCTTTTCTGGAGAAATGGAGTAGACTGAAAAGAGGCCTCTGGGTACGGAGATAAGGCCCCCAATGATTAGTGCACTACAAGATTGCAGTGAAGCCAGCAAACGAACAGGTCCTGCTGCGTCTTGGACGTGAGGTTAGACTTCAGCAGGTAGAATAAATGAACAGCAAAGGCAAAACATACAGAAAATGGAACTGAAAGAAAGCAATACCACACAGAAGAAGAAATTTCAAAAATTATAATCAATATTGCCTGGAGATAAGAGAACATATTATATTTATGAAAAACAATAGCATTCTATTAAATAGGAGCAAAGAAGTCAGAGAACTTTGGGACATTGAAAAATTGAAAGTCAGCATGTAAAAAGTAGATGGAGTTGCAAGATAAAAGTAACGAACTTGGCTCGGCGCCTATGGTTCAACGGGCTAAGGCGCCAGCCACATACACCTGAGTTGGCAGGTTCGAATCCAGCCCGGGCCCACCAAACAATGATGATGGCTGCAACCAAAAAATGGCTGGGCATTGTGGCGTGCGCCTGTGGTCTCAGCTACTTGGGAGGCAGAGGCAAGAGACTCGCTTGAGCCCAGGAATTGGAGGTTACTGTGAGCTGTGATGCCATGGTACTCTATCCAGGGTGACAGCTTGAGGCTTTGTCTCAAAAAAAAAGTAACGAACTTTCCTAGATATTATGATTAAAAATACAGAGCGGGAAAATAAGAGAGTAGATATTTTAAAAAGTCCGAATTTTCAAGTTATAGGAATTCAAGAAAGAGAGGCCTTGGATAATAGAGGGGAGGACATGGTAAGAAATAGTTAGAATCAAAGATTCTGTGTTTTCAGATTGAAATGTTCATTACACTGAAGCACACCATCATGACTTTCCAGAATACTGGGGATACAGTCTTCTAAAGAGAAGAACACGTTACATGAAATGAATTAGGAATCAGAATGACTTTAGACAACTCAAGAAGCTAGAAGACAATGGATCAATTTTTTGAAACTTTTTCAGGGAGGATAGTTTTTCATACAGATTTCTATATCCAGCTGAAATTATCAATAAGTGTGAAGTTTACCACATAATTCTTGATAAAATGTACCACCAAGGTACACCGTATTGAGGAACCTGTTATATGATTTATTTTATTAAAATGAGGGAGTAAAATAAGAAAAAGCAAGCTGTTGGATTCAGGACTGGGCTGTAGCACAGGCAGTGGCAAAGGGAGGGCCATGGATGACAGCTGTGCCCTGGTCTGGCAAGAGAGCAGCCAGTACAGATTGTGTTAAAGTGCGGGTGGCTTCAAAAGCCAGGACTCCTGGAAAAAAATGTAAAAAATGGAACAAATATATTATTTGATATATTTGACCATTTTAAATGCTTTATATTTTGCCATTGCCTGATCTTTTGGAAATTGGGGAAGAGTAGCAATGAATGAATATAAGCAAATGGGAAGGCAACAGGCAGTTATTAACTCTAAAAAATAAAAATTTATTTGAAAGGAGGAATATGTATCATAGTATACTATTGGGCTTATCATTATGTAATATTTATATAATCATTATAATGTATGATTTAATCTAAATTATGATCTATCTGTAATGTTAGGAAGACGTATAGGGGAAATGAATGGTTATGTTTTAAGATAGCTAAAAAATGTCTACAGCAGACCAATCAGGAAACAGAAACACATTGTTTAGACACCTGGAGGTAGGAACCAGAAAGCAAGCAGGCAGGCTTGAACATGGTATAGAGAATGACAAGGGCGATGGCAGTGAGCATTATAGTAAGGATTGCTGAGTGTTATTTGATATGTTTTTTCTTACTTTTGCTTTTGTGTGCATACACTATCTGTCTGAAAAGGGATCAATAAAAGCTCCACCCAGTAATGTGATTATTGCAAATGAAATTTGGAAGCTCACTTTATGTTAGCAACAGTGTTGACTGTTTCCCTCCAGTCCCATTTGCATCTTTGATATCTGAGTTAATAGAATTAACTCTTAGCTACCTTTTATACTCCAAGGAGTTTTAGTGTAATCATAGCGGAATTTGCTACTGGATATTTGCCATCATTTGGTTTTTAAAAATTACTTGTTTTTAATTTAGTGTTTATTTTTATCAAAGTTGTATATACAGGCATTTACAAATAGTTTAAAGAGTTAAAGTGTTTTATGAAGGTTGTTTAAAACAAAGATAAAAATTAAACCCAAGTTCCTCCTCCCACACCATATCCTGCTCTCTAGAAGCAGCTGCTTTCAGTTCCTGTCAGTGAATGTTGTTATTTCCCTTCATATCTCCAAATAATATTCTTTTGTGGTTGTTTCTTGATCTTTTAGTTTTGGACACTGTTAATTTTCTAGAATGAAAGATAAGGGTTTGCTTTCTTTTTGTTTCTTGTACCCCGCCCTTGTCTGGATGTTTATTCTTCCCTATTCCTTTATGAAAACCTTTACTGTCATTCATGGAGCTTCAGGAGAAAGTGGAGATGAACACATGATACTTATCAGCTGTATTTAACTAGAAGGGCTTGGTTACCAAGTGTAGTGACAGAGTGAAGAGGTAGATCCTGGAAAAGGGTGGGAGGTTGATGTGGTAGGGAGATAGATATGGTGGTCGGGAAAGGTGAGGTCATTCTGTTGACAGTAGCTTCTCAATTTCAGATGGTGCTTTTTATAGAGTAGTACCTGAGCCTTCATCTGATGGTTCTTAGTTCTCCTTAGCCGGTGCCCTTTTATGTTTTTAGCAAGTAGATAAAAGAGATGAAGGATTTTCTTCTCAGACCAACCATAACAAGCTAAAATATAAGCAAATTTGGCTGTGCTGGAACTCCTAAAAATATAAGTATATACAGCCAGGAGAAGTTTGAAAGAAGAAAGGATGATTTTGAAGATGATACAAACTTTTAGTAGTTGTAGGCTGTATCTTGTTACTTATTATTTCAATTAGTTCCTGTTCTCTGTTAGATTTAAGAATACCGAAGGAAGGCAGCGCCCGTAGCTCAGTGGGTAGGGCTCTGGCCACATATACCTAGGCTGGTGGGTTCAATGCTAGCCTTGGGCCTACTGAACAACATTGACAACTACAATAAAAAAATAAATAGCTGAGCATTGTGTCAGGCACCCGTTGTCCCAGCTACTTGGGAGGCTGAGGCAAGAGAATTGCTTAAGCCCAAGAGTTTGAGGTTGCTGTGAGCTAAGATACCACTGCACTCTACTGAGGGTGACATAATGAGACTCTGCCTCAAAGAAAAAGAGTACTGAAAGAAGACTACTGTATGTAGTCCCTGTCCTCGTAAAATATGTCATCTATCTGGTCAGTGCTGCTGCAAACTGTTAGCGGGATGAGTCTGTGAAAGAGAAGTGCACGGTATGGAGGAAGGGTCCAGGAAAGTCCTGTGGAACTAGCGGTGGTCCACTGAAGAAAAATTAAGTTAAAAGCTGCGAGAAATAGAGACAGGACATGCAGAATAAAGTTTTCAAAGGTGGGAACACAGAGGACCACGGCCAACTTGTGGGGTTCCAGTGAGTGGCCCTAAGTGTTTAGTCCACTCAGCTTTTATTAAAGGCTGTTTTCTCATTTAGCCCAGAGGGTAAGCTTTGGAAGGGAACAAAAATTTCAGCAGTTTCTCGGAGTAAGCAAATTAATTGTTATTCTGTCTATAATCATTAACTTCGTGAGTCTGAGCAGCCTTGAGAAATGTGAAACCTGAGTTTTGTGTGGGGCAGCCTGCTGTCTGTGGTCATACACACACATGCCTTGGGGCAAGTTCCCTGTAGCAATAGGCTCCTGTGAATAATCCATGGAAAAGAAGAATTTTCCTTTGGTCTTCAACTCAGAGGAAGATGCCTCTGTGATTAGGGTACAAACCCTCCTGCCCATATTTCAGGGCTCAAGCTGTTTCCTTCTGCCCTGACCATAATACAAATCCCCACAATGGGTTTTTGCTTTGGTTCTTGACTGGGCAGGGGACAACCTGATTAATGTTCCTCCTCAGGCCTTGCATGTAGCTCCCTCTCAGGCCATTATTTCTCAGAGTGTTTGCAGACCCAGCAGTGGTGTTTGCAAGCAGTATCCCTTACAGGCCAGTCTTCTAGTAAAAGCAGGAACTGCTCAGATAAGTAATTTAGCTGCTGGTTTAAAAGTAAGCTAGCTAAGCCATTTTTATTCTGCCTTGCTTAGCTTATTTCTCTGGTTTTTTTTTTCGTTGTTGTTTGTTTGTTTTTGTTTTTTTCTGTTTTTCTGGTGGTGTTTTCTCCTGCCCAGAATGGAATCTTTGGTCCCCATTCTCCCTATAAGTTTGAGACTCGATAAGCAGACAGGAGTGAGTATAGCAGAGGGTGATTTTGACAAATGAGGGAACCGAGTGTTCTACAGAAGAGCATGATGGGAGGCTCCAGGCAAGACCTCCTTCAAAGACTGAAAAACAAGACATGCTGTTGGAATGTTTAGAACAAAATTGAGATTAGCGTCACTATGAGGCTAGGCTACTTTGAAGGGGATTATAACTATATGAATGTTTTAGACATGGGGGTGATATAAGCAGATTCTGTTTTTAAAGAAAATAACTTTATTACCTGAAGGTATCATGAATTCAGTTTTGAACTTAACTGCATTTGCAGGGCCTGTGAAACATCTAACTAGGAAGAATTGGAGCTTCTAAGTGAAGTCTTGTTTAGGAGTAAAAATATGGTAGCTGTTGTAATGTATGATAATTTATGTTGTAGAGGTGGAGGGGAGACCTGGAGAGAGGTGTAACATGAGAAGAAAAGAGAGCTGGGCTCAGCATGTGGCATGCTGCCACTTAAAGGTTGGGCAGGGGAGGGTGCTCCAGCACAGGTGACTGAAAAGGAGCAGGCAGTGAGATCTGCACAGACTGGAGTGCGAGGAGGTGAAAAGGAAATGTGTTTCTAAATGGAGAAGTGGTTAGCTCTATCACATGGTGTTGAGGGGGACATAGATAAGGACTGAGGAAAGTACCAATGGAACTCAAAGTTGTTGGTGACCGCGTTGCCCTGTTGAAATGGGAAGATGTGAAAGGAGTGATGGGGAGAATTCTTGCTTCTAAATTCTTTACATGAATGAATGTCCTTAAGGGGACAACATAGGTTCATTTGAGATTTCTTAGTTTAACTTCATTTCTGCTAATTTTTTAGTCCTTAACCATGGAAGGCAGCTGGCCATGATCATCCTTATAAACACTCCTCATAATTCGCTATCTCCATGGTGTTATCCTGTGTACATTCTTCTAAGATGTTTCTTTTCACAACTGATGGGCAATGTATAGAGTAGTCTTGGGCTATTCAAATGTTAATACAGAACCATATTTCTGGCAGCTAATAGAGACATGCTAACAACATAAATAAGGTGAATTTCTTTTTTTTTTTTTTTTTTTTTGTGGTTTTTGGCCGGGGCTGGGTTTGAACCCATCACCTCCAGCATATGGGGCCAGCACCCTACTCCTTTCAGTCATAGGTACCACCCAAATAAGGTGCATTACTTCCTATTTTTTTAGACAGACTCTTGCTTTGTCACCCAGGTTAAAGTGCAGTGGCATCAGCATAGCTCACTGCAACCTCAAGCTCCTCGGTCCCAGTGGTCCTTCTGCCTCAGCCTCCTGAGTAGCTGGGACTACAGGCATGTGTCACCCGTCTTGATACATTTTCTTTTCTTTTCTTTTTTTTTTTTTTTGGTAGCGACAGGGTCTCAGTTTTGCTCAAGCTGGTCTTGAACTCCTCAGCTCAAGGTATACTCTCACCTGGGCCTCCCAAAGGAAGTATAGGATTACAGGCATGAGCCACTTCCCTGGCCACCTGTTTTTCAGAACACTCAAAACAAAGTTTCTTAATTCAAATTGGAATCACTTGGACATATTTTTGTAAAGGAGGCCTGGCTGACCAGCATAGGTTATTTTGATTTGGTAAGCCTGTGTTAGACACCCAGCTGTGTATATTTTGCAAAGCTTCCCAAGGTGATTTTGTTAATACTTATTTGATTGATTTGTTGCATGGTTGTTTCGATTTATTATCTATTCTGGTTTTTTAAATTGGGAAAACCAATGGGAAAATAATTTAAGCATCCTAAGTATGTTGCATTTATTTTGTAAGGGTGTGTAGACACATGGGAAAATACACAAAAACATGCATACCCACATACATGCATGTTCCCTATCCCTGTAACTTGCTCTTTCCATTTCTGTTCCTTTCTATCACAAAATTATAATTATTTCCAGCATTCTAGTTAATTATTAATTGTTCTCTTTGTGCTTTACAGAATGGTTGTTGAGCCAAGTCTTCAAGATGAAAGCGAATTCTTGTATGCTGCACAGCCTGAGTTACTAAAGTTCAGGACATCCCAGCTTACAGTCGAGAAGGTTATGGACTGGTATCAGACCAGGACAAAGGAAATAGAGCATTATGCCCGACAGGTGAGAGGGAAATGATACCTCTGTGATGCTATGATCTGTATAAAATTGTAATATTCAAGTCACATTCAATTTCTGCAATTACAGGATTTATACAATATACCACATAATAATCATTGTCAGTATATATTGAGTATTACAATTTTAATATAGATTTTTCCTTTCTTAAAATGTGTATGCAGTTTTTTGGCATTTGTTCATTTATCCTTTGGATCAGGTTTTTGTTTTGGATTCTTACAAAGCAAATATATACAAGAAAAGTTCAAAATCTTTCTTTAAAAAATATAAACTGTGAACTCTGGTACATACTGTCTGTGATTTTCTATGTATTAACAGACTCCATACTTTATTAATTTAAACGATTACTTCATTATATTCCAATAATGGAGTTGATTATGATTTTGCTTTTCAGAAACCCTGTTTGAGGATGTTTCTAGTCTCTTGTGGTTCATGCCTAATTTCTCTCAGTTCTTAAGTATCTTTACTAAGATGAAAAACTGCTGCGTAGAGATGGGTCCTGGAAGAGGGAGGAGGATTATACTGAACTTTAGGATAGCCGAATACTAATCTTGACTCTTTGACTAACAGATGTGTGATTCTGGACATGTTATCTACATTTTCTATTCCTTTTTCATGGGATTATTTTTTATACTAGCATCTATGAGAAAAAAGAAATGATATTGAGAGAACATTAAAAATACCGCCAGTTGAGGGCCCTGTAAAAAATAAGCAAAAGTTGTCTTCTTGGAGAACAGAGCAATGTTCTTTGGTAGTTTAGAACAAAGAATGGTAGAAGTCATTTTGATGGGGTAGGTTTAAGTCATATTCATGGTCTGGCCAACGGTTGACTTTTTCTTTATATTTGCAGTCTTGGCCTTGGACTGCTTGTGAGTCTTTTGACAGGGAGGTTGATTCCAGAGCGTTTGATGGCAACAGTACTCTGGGAAGTAGTAGGTTCCCCTTTGTTTTAAATTTCTACTTAATATATTTGGCTTTATGTTTCCATGTAACAGACTTCCTGAATTTCTGATTAATCTAATTTCTATATGTAGTATTCATAGGATTGAAGATCCTCCCACTTAATATTAGTAGACAAAATGCCTCCACATATTTTCAGAGTGTCTCCTGGTGGACAATTTTGCTCCTATTGAGAACTGGAGTCTTTAGACCAATACCACACATACGGAAATACCAGGTCACACATTAAACAAGATATACTACTTTACTGATGCAGGAGAAACTTTCTAGGTAATAACTGTTACAGAAAGTTCTGAAGCGAGCCACTGAAGCATGTTTTTGTGCAGGAGCTGGAGCTGATGAGAGTATTTTAGACCACAGTTTTTGAGTTATGGCCAAGAAACACTTATGATTGACTTATGTTTTCAAAGATGGCTAAGAACCATATACTTTTGAAAATGTTTAAAATCTTATAACAATGAAAATAATCTTTAGAGATAATCTAGTAAAGTTTAATTCTCTACTTTATAGGTAAACTAAAGTCCACAGAAAGGAAATAAGCATCTTGAACAGCAACAAATAGTGGCAGAGCCAGACAAAGTATAAGTCTCTGTATCATCTTTTTTTTTTTTTGGTCCATATAAAAATGATAATTATATGAATCTTCATGACTGAAAATAAGATATATAAATCTTAAAAAAGTAGTTCTTCTTAGATCCATAGTATCTATTTTGTAAGAAATACTTTATAATGCAAAATTATTATAAACTGACACGAAAATTATATTTTTATCTAATCTATAGAGGGAAAGAAAATTACTATAATGACTTCACTGTAATATGACAAATAAAATATGTAAATACTTGGTCATGTTTATACTAGTAAGTAAATTCAGTGAGAAATCACTAGAATAAGATACCTGAAATTACAGACAGATTAAGGCATGTTCTATTGTTGAGTTAAATATGACAAATTGCTATCAGGAATATAAACAACTAACTAATGGTTAAATTTTAACAAAACAAAATCTTTCCTTGATTATACTGTAGCTGCTTTTCAGAAAAATTCAGTATAAATTAAACCATGTAAAAAGGAATTTTGTTGGAAGGCTGAGGCAGAAGGATTGCTTGAGGATAGGAGTTTGACATCAACCTGAGCAACATAGCAAGTCTCTACAAAAAATAGAAAAATTAGCTAGCTGGGCAGGGTGGTGCATGCCTGTAGTCCCAGCTACTCTGGAGGCTGAGGCAGGAAGATTACCTGAGCTTGGAGTTTGACATGGTAGTGAGCTATGATGATATCTAGTCCAAGTGGGAGAGCAAGACTTTGTCTCAAAGCAAAATAATTATTTTGTTTAAAGGTTAAGTGGAGTTGACATCTAGACTCTAACAGTTGTAAGTAGGTTCTTCAAGACATTTGAAAGGTAGGCAAGAATTGGGAGGAGTTGTATGTGAGTACCCAGCCTATTGTGGGAGTTTAAGCATTCCTGGCTTCCTCCCACTTAACGTCAGTAGACAAAATGCCTCTGCATATTTCAAAGTTCTCCTGGTGGACACGTTTGCGCCCATTGAGAACTAGAGTCTTTAGACCAATATCACGTATATGGAAATGACCAGGTCACGCTGGTCACGTTAAGCAAGGTGGACTACTTTACTGATACAGAAGAAACTTGCTTGGTAATAACTGATATGGAAGTTCTGAAGCAAGCAACTGAGGCATGCTTTTGTGCAGGCACATGTAGGCTCTTGTCGCACATACCTAGACACCTTTTAAGGCTCCACTGGAGGGTGTGCTTCTGGCTTCTGGATGAAGCTATTGCTTTCCAGCTTGCAAGATGGTTGGCCTGTAGGCTGCAGCCCTTCATGAGAAATAAGACTTTTCTTTCCAAATTAAAAAAAAAAAATTCTAATGGCATCATGTGATTTACCAGAATTTTAAAAACATATGTAGTTTACTGTTGTCTCTGGGTAAGAAGAAAAAGAATCCTACTTGATGAACCAATTTTGTTTGAGCACGTCATCGTTTCTTAGCTGAATGTTGAGATATACTTTTTTGAGAGTATAGACTCTGTATGTATGAGTAGTTTCATATACATTTTAAAATACTGGTTTCTAGGTAGTTCTTTCATTTGCGTTAGGAATGAGAATTTAAAAACTTCTGGTGTCTATTAAAAGTATATGGAAACCAGCATCATACATTTTAAAAGATCAACAATGATTCCTCAATTTTTAATCTTAAATATTTTGTAACCCAAATTTCAAGCATTATTAAGCCTTTTGTAAAATTAGCTTGGCTTGGTGCTCATAGCACAGTGGTTACAGAGCCAGCCACATACACTGAGACTGGTGGGTTCAAAGCTGGCCTGGGCCAGCTAAACAACAATGACAACTTCTAGAAAAAATAGCCGAGCATTGTGGCGGGTGCCTGTAAAAAGAATCACTTAAGCCCAGGAGTTTGAGGTTGTGGTGAGCTGTGATACCATTGGCACTCTACTGAGGGTGACATAGTGAGAGGCTGTCTCATAGAAAAAAAAATTAGCAAAAGAAAGAGAAAAAGTGTCACACTGGAATAAAAAATAAACTTTTAAAATACTTATCTATGTTATTTTTTTACAGACTTTACTTTTTAGAGGAGTTTTGGGCTTTTAGAAAAATTAAGTACAAAGTACAGGAGAGCTCCCCTAACCTCCTTTTCCCCCACTCCCAGGTTATCCCCATTATTAACATCTTTGTACTTATGTGACCACTGATGAACTAAGATGTCCTTACATAGGTGAATGGATAAACTGTGGTAAATCCAGACAATGGATTATTACTCAGTGCTAAAAAGGAATGAGGTTTAAAACCGTAAAAGACATGTTTTGAAAGCTTAATTGCACCTTATTAAGTGAAAGAAGCTGATCTGAAAAGACTGTATACTGTATAGTGCTAACTCTGTGACATTCTGGAAAAGGCAAAACTATGGAAACAGTGAAAGAAAAAGAAAATCAGTGGTTGCCAGGAGTTAGGGTATGGAGGGATTTTTAGAGCAGGGAAAGTATTCTTCATGATACTGTAATGGTAGGTATGTGTCATTAGACAGTTTTCAAAACACCAATGTACAGCACCAAGAGTGAAACCTGCTGTTTACTGTGGGTTCTGGCTGATATTGAGGTGTCAGTGTAGGTTCATGAATCGTAACAAATATACTGCTCCGGTGAGGGGTGTTGATGGTGGGGGAGGTTGTGTTGCTGGAGAGGGGGGGTAGGAAGCACATGGGAACTCGTACTTTGTGGTCAATTTTATTGTGATCCTAAAGCTGCCCTAAAAGTAAAATCTATTAAAATCCCTCTCACAGAACTTTCTGAAATTTAATTTTTTAAAGAGTGTAGCAATAATTGCTAGATATCTTGAATTCTCTTTTTGAATAATTAGGATAATTATAAAGAAAGAAAAGTGATTTGGGGGTCCTTTTTATTTTTATTTATTTATTTTTTTATTGAACAGACCAGAAATTTGTTTAAAGTCCTACTAACTGTAAAATGATGGTATGATGTCAAAATAAACCAGCCCTTGTTCCTAGCTTGCTTTCCTGTAATCACCACTCAGAAGTCACATATCTGAGGGTCATTAGCTTTCTTCATTGCTCCCATAGACAACGTCACCCTCGTGAAACCTAAGGCTGGGCAGTGAGGCGTCTCTCGAACTCTGCATCCTGGGAACCAACTGACCCAAATAAATCTTTTATTTATTTGAATTATATTCTGTCTTTCTTTAAAAACACTTCTCTTATAGACTATTATTTATTTATTTACTTATTTATTTTTAGACAGAATCTTGCACTTTTGCCCAGGCTAGAGTGCAGGGGGATTATCAGAGCTCTCTGCAACTTCACACTTAGAGGCTCAAGCCATCCTTCTACCTTAGCCTGTTGAGTAGCTGGGACTACAGGCACACACCGTCCTGCCTGGTTAATTTTTTTATTTGTTGTAGAGACGAGGTCTTGCTAAGTTTCTCAGGCTGGTCTCAAACTCATGGCTTCAAGCAGTTCTTCTGCTTTGCCTTCTAAAGTGCTGGGGTTATAGGCATTTGCTACTAAGCCTGGCCTTTTTTTTTTTTTAAGCTTTATTTTAGGTATTGACATTTTATGTGGCTCATACTATGGTCAAAGTGATATCTGACATAGTTTTATCTTTTTCATTCGTAGCACTTTAATTGGTGTGGGAATTCTTTTTCCTTAGTGCCTATACATGCCTTTAGCAAAACTTATTTGTTGGTTTAGGAAAACATTTATAGCAGTAAATTTTATCTGGTGAGGGCTTAGGGTATGTTGTGTAATTCTGTAAGTTGCATTAGACCCTACTTTCATTTCAAGTGTCAGTAATTTGATTTTAAAAATGTTTTTACTTCAGTATGTATTTGGGAAAGCAGTAAATCCAGAGTTGATATTAGAGAGATGAATTTAGATGACAAAAGTTGGTGAGTGTATTCCAAATTATTAGTATGCTATGTGTTCAAACTATTACTTGTACAAAGCTATGCGTTAATTTTCTTAATGCTTCCTGAAAATTCATCTGAGACAGTTTTTAATAACATTGGTATGAAGGCACATATATCTTTTCAGACATAGACTATATTTTTATTACTAGGCATTGACTTAGAGAACATTTACCTACTGAGATTCCCCCCTATTTTGCCTCATTCTCTAATCGTACTTACCCAGACTTGGGTTTATTTGTGCCACTCTTTTCACCTGAAAATGCATTTCTTTTTTTGTTGTTGTTTTTCTTTTCACTGTCACCTGTTAGTCCCTAGGTCTTTGAAACAGTTGGCTAGGCCCTTATTACTCTTGGCATTCTCCTTGGCGTTGTACAACTTCTCCCTCTTGCCCTTCTCTGCTTATTGTACTCACCTTTCCTATCATCCTCAGAAACCTATTTTACTTTGCATTTCATTTGAAAATTTGAGAACTCCCTTCCATGTGTATTTGTTCTTTCTGGCTTTTTCAGTGGAAGAAGTCCCTGGTGTTCAGAGCTACTCTCTGGTCTGCTTGTGCTTAGGGTCATTTCACTAGTCATCTGTTTTCTTCTTCCTGTGTTTTTACCTCTCATTATTTACTGTGTCTCCTGCTCCTCCCCCCAGTTTGGACATAAAGTCCAAATCCTTTCTATTTTATAAGTGTAAAAAAAAAAAATTAGAGCCATGCCCTCCTTGGCTTCTGCATAGCTGCTGCTTTCTTTAACAGCTTGGCTCAGAAACAGTCACTATGCTTCTGCTAATCACTTTCTCAATGTTTGTTTATTCCTCATTTCCTGAGTCTTCTACCACTCTTCTGAAACCACACTCAGTAGACTAACAGTCCACCTCTTAGTGTCAGATTCTGCTTGTTTGTTGCTTATCATCATCATCCTTTGACACTAGTTACTACTACTGCTTTCCTGAAATGTCTTCTCTTCCAGCTTCCGTGGTAACATTTCCTGTCTTTGCCTTATCCATTCCCTTTAGTCTCCTCCTGTGGCTCATGTTCTTTGGCTTGTCCCATCCATGTTACTGGCTAAGGTGCTGCTCTTGTCACTAGCAGACGGTCTACCAATAGACCCATTCGGATCTTCCTCCCCAGATACTGCCACATGATCTAAGTGCTGACAATTCTCAGATCTTGTCTTCAGCCATGTACACGCACAGAGCCTGTTTTATTGTTTTGAGACCACTATTGGTAGTCTGCACTGAGAAGTCCCACAAGTAAAATGTTCAATACAGAATTAAGTTTTACCTTGGATAAATATCCTCTTCTCTATCCCTCTTTCCCCCTCTACTTGTGTATATCTTCTGTGGTTCTGGTCCTTCTAGAGTCCCCCTCCTCCTTCCTCAAACTCCTCCCCTCACCTGACACCTTTCATAAATTATCTCCTTAGTTATACCTGTTATATTCCTCCTCCTATATGTAATAGTTTAGTTCCTTTTTATTTTTTGCCTGGTATGTAGCACATGTTCAAAGAATATTTACTGAACGAATGAGTGAACATTTGCCTGGATGTTGACTGAATGGACGGACCGGTTTATTTCTGCCAAGTTCCTTACTGAGACACCTGCAGCAGCTCTCCTGACTGACTGCCAGTCCCCAGCCAGTCCCCTTCCACTTCATCTTTGATGTTTCCTTCAACATTCTGTAGATACTCGGCAGTCTTTCCAAAGTGTAAATCTCTTTATGACATGCCTCCGTTGATAATCTTTCTGTAGTAGTAGCTTTTAGGGTAGATGCCTGCACGTTCCTTAGCTTGGCAGACAGTGTTCTTCATCACCCTATTATCCTACCCCTGTCTCCCCTCTACTGAAGCCATCTTTTTCATCACTTCACTGCCCACCTTCTTTTCTGTCACAAAAACTAATTGTAATTTTGTAGCACATTATTCATCTCTGCCCTCTGTGCTCTTCTCCTTCCCTAATCTTCCCTCTTCACCTAATGCCCACTAATTTTTTAAAGTCCATGTTAAATGTTCCCTTATCTGGGACACACTCAGGTTGGGCTGAGCACTACTTTCCTTGGGATCCTGATCATACACAGCACTTGCCTCACTCTGCTAAGCCACTGGTTCACTGGATTCTTTCTCTGCAAACCTGAGAGTTCTTTGAAGGAAACGACCCCATTATATTCAGTTTCGTAGTCTGAATACCTAGAATCAATAAATAATTGTTAGTCTGGGAATAAGAGCATAGAAAGTGGTGTGAGAGATTATGGGTTTAGGTCACATATGCATGATTTTTCCATCAGTCATAGACTACATTAATTTATAAACGTGATCCAGAAATAGGATTCAAATGACTGTTTCCTGAGTGTATATATAAGGAAATCATTTTTTTTTCTGATGAAAGCTAAATATTCAAATTGAGACAAAGAAAGTATTTGTGCCAGGCTTAGTTATTTAGCAGATATTTCTTGAACAACTTGTATATGGGAGGCACTATGAAAAGATAGGTACTAAACAGGAATATAAAGCAAAACCTTGGGTACAAACATTCTTTTTGGAAGAAGAACAGTAACAGTAAAAGGAAGATTAATGTGGTATTATCACTACTAGCAGTGTTATGTTTTTCTCTGCTTGTTAATGTTGGGAAATTTAAGAGAGAAATATATGTAAAACTGTGCTGTAATGCTCTTTAAATTCAAAGTGGTTGTCTTATTCTGGTTATCCTTATCTTTAGTATTTGTTGCTGATTGTCTGATTCCTTTCATATAGTTTGATGCTTATATATTTGATAAAGAACTCTAGTGTTTTTGTAGTAAGTAAAAAATGTATGTCACTGTATGAACAGTCCTATAAGAAATGATTACAAGAATTAGGTTTTATACAGGAGGTTTTTATTTTAGAATATATGAGAAATATGTAAAGCTTGAACTAACTGTGGCTTTTCAATTTTAGGTTGACTGTGCCTTGTCACTTACTCGTCTAGGAATGGAGCGGAGTGTCCCGGGTTTGCTGGTTCTATGTGATAATTTGGTTACTCTGGAAACGTTGGTTTATGAAGCTGGGTGTGACTTAACCCTAACTTTGGAAGAACTCCAGCAGATGAAAGACATTGAAAAACTAAGATTACTGATGAATAGTGTAGGTTATATTTTAAGCATTCACTCTGTACTTTGATTACTATGTGTCTCAAACCAAAGGTGAAGTGTCCTTTAAGCCCAAGAACCTATTAAATAAAGGGTAATTTCTTGACTTTTTCAAAATCAAATGTTATGGATAAATTACTAAAGACACATATGACTATTTGTCTGTTTTAATGCCTTGCTTGCCCTCTATTCAGACCTATCTGTATGATTTGTGGTTTTTTCCCCCCCTTCTAGTTAGGCATATTTCTAAACTAGCTGGTCATTCTAGTAACCGTGTCTTATCTTTCTAGTTCTTTACTATGTTAAAATTCCCAATTACTTAGCTATTTCAGGGACAGAAGAAAAAAAGTATTGGATTTCAGAGGGTTGAGTGGTTGTGTGAAGAAAATGACTTGGGCCTCAGGATTAGTATGTTTAGGGGAATTTTACTAGCCATTCTTAGATTATTCTCAGGTCATCCTATATTTTATCCCCACAGTTAGGACCTGATTTTTATGCTAACTGATTCTGGAGCCAAGAATAATGCTGTGTGGAGCTGGGAACTGTCAAAGAATGCTCTTTCTGGTCCCTTGACGTTTGGCAGCCTAGTTGGAATGGGCTGAATGAAGGGGCAGAATCACAGGGGCTGCTGGCTCTTCCCTTCTGCCTTGACTCTTACTGCCTCCTCTCTCTCTCCCCCTCCCCCTTCCCTTATTTTTAATCTTCCTTTTGTCTCTGCCTTTGTACTTACCTCCCTTTCTGTCATTTGTTTCTTGTCCTATTATCTACCCAATGAATTTTGATTTGTGTTATATATAGGATTTTTCTCAAAAGATTCAGGTTTATCTCCTGGTATAATTAAGAGAAGCAATTGTGTAATTGTAGTCACAATGAGTAAAATTATCTGTGTCATTTTGAGTTTTGAAAAAATGGATATAAGAGGGCAAAATAAAGAGAATGAAGAGAAGGATGAGGGAGAGTCTAGGGTTTTATAGGTGAGACTTTGTTTTCAAATGCCTTCTTTTTTAGCGTTTGTTTATCTGTCAATCTCTGTCACTATTTTTTTTTTTTTTTGAAGTAGAGCTTCCAGCTGTCACCCTGGATAGAGTGCTGTGGCATCACAGCTCTCAGCAGCCTCCAATTCCTGGGCTCAAGCGAGTCTCCTGCCTCCGCCTCCCAAGTTACTGGGACTACAGGTGCCCGCCACAACGCCCGGCCATTTTTTGGTTGCAGCCGTCATTGTTGTTTGTGGGGCCCGGGCTGTATTCGAACCTGCCAGCTCAGGTGTACATGGCTGGCGCCTTAGCCGCTTGAGCCACGGGCGCCGAGCCTCTGTTCCTATTTTCTGTTTCAATGTTTGTGTTGGTCTAAGGCAGTGGTTCTCAACCTTTTTAATGCTGTGGTCCTTTAATACAGTTCCTGTGGGTCATGACCCACAGGTTGATAACCGCTGGTCTAAGGTCTTCTCTCTCTCTCTCTCTCTTCCCCTCTCTCTCCCCTTCTTACACATGCACACTTTGGTCAGGTGCTCTCATTGCTCTGGACTGGAGGATCTTATATTTGGCTTAGTTTAGGCTCCTTGGGAGCCAGATTGATTATGGTCCAAGGAGATGGACCACCTGATATTGCTGCTGTTAGCTGTTAGCCCCAGGTGATTCATTCTCCTGCTACCTGTCAGTCCACTAAGAGTGGTGAACAGGAGGGTCTGCTTTAGAGAGTATTAGGCTTTCATTATTTAATCTCTGCCTGATTATCTGTAAACTTTAGAATCGATTGTCTGATATAGTAAGGTTTTTAATTTAATTTAATGCTTGCTTGTTGGTTTTGCTTAATTATACTTTCAGTGTTCTGAGGACAAATATGTGACAAGCGCTTACCAGTGGATGGTTCCCTTTCTTCATCGTTGTGAAAAACATTCTCCTGGTGTGGCTAACGAGCTATTAAAGGAGTATTTAGTAACATTAGCTAAAGGGGACTTACAGTTTCCCCTGAAGATATTTCAGCATTCCAAACCAGATGTAAGTAGAATCTAACTCTGTGCACTTTTTCCCCTACGGAAGTGATTTTTATCTATAATTTTTTATAATTGAAATAGTTGTCATTTTATTCTTTAAAAGTGTTTTAATAGTGTGTTCTAAAGTTTTTTTTCAAGTTCATAAAACTTTGTTTATTTTGATTAATTAATTTCAAGGTTTATTTATTATGTTCTATATATTGGAAACTGTCAATAGTGAGAAGACTAATAGTTGATGGGTATTAAATTCTTGCTATATAGGCTCTTTACAAGTGTTATCTCATTTAATCCTTACAACAGTCCTGTGGGGTAGGTACTTTTATAATTGTAATATTACAAGAATGGAAACTTGTGATATAAAGTGGTTAGGTAATTGCCCAGGCTTACACAGTAAGTAGAGGATTGCTTTATAAATAATTTCCCTTTAAACATAAAAGGAAATAATTGGATTCAAACATAGTGCTCTAATTCTACAACTGTGTCCTCTACTGTTAACACCTTTGGCTACCATCAATAGAAGAAAACATTCTGCCCCTGAGGACCTTCCAAATATTTATGAAAATCTTTAGATTCTCATAAAGACATTTTGTAATTATTTTTTCTAACTCATATTTGCTTAAGATTACAATATTTATAGCTTCTTTTCTTTTTTTTTTTTGAGAAAGAGTCTCAAGCTTTCACCCTGGGTAGAGTACCGTGGCATCACAGGTCACAGCAACCTCAAACTCTTGGGCTCAAGTGGTTCTCTTCCCTCAGCCTCCCAAGTAGCTGGGACTGCAGGCACCCGCCACACGCCCAGCTATTTTATTGTTGTAGTTGTCATTGTTGTTTTAGATGGCCTCGGCTGGGTTTGAACCTGTCAGCCTCAGTGTATATGGCTGGCACCCTTCCCACGGCCACCCACCTACCTATGGGTGCTGCCCTATTTATAGCTTTGTATTTCTAAAGGGTACAAATGGTTGTTTGGATTTGCTGGTGGTAAAGTCATTTTGTTAAAGACAGCATGCTTTTGCAATGTCAAAAACTTCTTCATTTAGCCACAGATCAGTTGTGATGTTTCAAGAGATACTAGCCCTTTTCCCATTGGAGGGGACTTAGACTGGCACAGTCGCCTGAGGACCATTAGTTTGGGGTCCAAGCAGAAGGCAGTTAGGATTTCTTTCAATTCTGAATTCTGTTTGAGTTTACTTCTTTGCACTGTCCCTTGTTAGTAATGTGAAGTCCGATAAGATACATGGTCAGAGACAAGTGTGATGAAAATACAAAGGAAATTGTTGCTTAATCTTAGATATTTTTTTGGCTCTAAAAAGGTGGTCTGTCAGAATTATGTTTGTTCACTGGCTATTTAAATTTCCTATCTTTTCAGAACAGTTTGCACTTAGTATTCTGATTTTAAATTCTGGGTGGTTTACTGTGTGCCCAGGGTGAGTTGCTTATAGCAGCAGAATACTATGAGAAGCAGGATGGATTGAATATGAATGTTTTATGAGAAGAAAGAAGTGACCTTAAATTCTTCCCAGATTTCTTGTGTGTGATACTTCTTTGCAAAGTCTTGTAAATCCTTTGCATGTAGTCAGCTTTCTGTTGTTTTTACTTGGCAATTTAGCTTGTGCCTTTTGAATAAAACATATAGCCATTTGCCTTTGTTGAAATATGCAAACATCAGAGCAGAGAACAATGATGTTGTTGGGCTCTTCCTTTATAATCCACCCTCTGTGTTTCTCTCAGTGTTAGCTTCCCACAACACAAATTTGACCGTGTTGTGGTCAATGGAAAGTTTTCAGTGGCTTACCATTGCTGACAGGGTTAAAGTTAGGCTCTCTGAAGCAGCTTAGAAGGTTTTATGTTGTCTGCTTCCAGTTTGCTCTTTAGCCTTATTTCTTTCCGAATGGACTAGGTTACTCACAGGGAACCTCTTGTCACACCGTTAAATTGTTAAATTCATTTATGGCTATGTCTGTGTAATGACTTGTTTCCTTTGTTTGGAAGGGTGGTCTTCTTTCTTTCACTTAAAAAATACCTGCCTGTCTTTCAAGGTCTGGCTCTTGAAGATTCTCTTTGTTGTAAAACTTCTGTTATCTTTTGTGCTGTGACAGGTCTTTATACCTTTCCTATTATAGCCCATCATGCTGTGTCATAATTATTTGCTAACATTTGTCTCTTCCTTCTGTTACTTACTGTGTATATAGTCTGTATATCTCATTTACCTCTGTATTTCCAGGGAATAGCGTGGTGTCCAGGACAGAGCAAGTGCTCAGTAAATTTTGGCAGGGCAAATGAATGAATGGTTGGAACTGGTGTCAATATAAAAAATACATAGAGAAAAATCTTTGGGTGAAAATATTTTCTTAGGAAATAATATATAAGAAGTTGGATTGCAATCCTGGATGTGCATACAGATCAAGCTAGCATCTGGTATGTCTGGAGAATAAGGGAAAAGGTTGGAGTTCACTGGGGAAGAGGAGGTTATACAGGTTGTTTTGAATGAAAGTTTCTTGGTACTGACAGCCTTGTAAGAGTTGCTGAATTCTGATCAGTGATTGTTAGTAGTTGCTAGGTAGGATTTGTAATCTTGGAGTTACATTGAGGCCCCTGTTGTTTCACAATGGGTTTATGAGACAGTTCTTTGAAATAGGCAAGTGTTCCTGTTTAAATGGATAGCTGTCCTTTAGCTGCTGGCCGTTCTTAGATGACTTATGTAGTAAGCTGCCGTTTGGAGAAAATTTCTTAAGCTAGTTCCTGTTACTGGGCAAATTGGATATGAAAGCCCTTTCTTATGGCCTTCCATGGTGCTGTTCACCATGGTTTGACAAGGTGACTCCATTTTCAGTTTTAGGATTTTCTTGCTTGGGATTTGTTATGATGCTTTGGATCACTTGATTGCATTTGTTTGCTTCACTAGGATTGTGCTGGGAGCATTGTTTGAATTTTACTTGATTGTTTACGAAAAGAATGTACCTCAAATCTGCCATGACTCATTCACAATATATTTTAGTAATGTATCAAGGAGCAATGTTCTCTGTACCAGGCAGCTTAGACTGCATTAACAAGTTCTGCTGCAGTAACAAATTATCTCTAAATCTTTATTTTTATTTTTTTTTATTTTTGTAAGACAAAATTTATTCACAGAAAAGAAAGAAAAGAATACAGAAAACATTAAGGCATCTGTTAGAGGGAGAAAATTATAGTGGGGAGAGAGAAGCTCTCTCTGTTTCTCTCCCAGTCTTTCCCCATCTCCTCCTTTAGGCCTTTAGTCTCAGGGTATATATAGGTGTATGGGTTCCTTGGCCAGGAAACAAATGAATACAGTCCCTTCCACCAGGGGCAAGTCTTTAACCCATCTAGTGCAATTTTTCTTTTACAAAGAACCCAGACTATAAAGGACTATTTTTTCCTGAACTAATAATTCAGGAAAATATTGCCAGGGTCAGGGGGTTAAGAGTTCAGTAGAATAACCTAAAGCTTCCAAAATTACCAGGGGAAAGAGAATATCCAGCATAAATTAAGGCAGCCATGAAAAAGAACATGAAGAAAAGGAAATGAGGAAAGACGAAGTGTCTGTCCTGCATTGGATCCCAAAATATTCTAGGATATAGACAACAGCATCCAGAAAAAAATACACCAGAGTCAATATATCAGATCACCTCAATTATTAAAATAAAACAAAAGAAAAGGACATCTTATTTCTACAGATTAGCTGTTTTCAAAGTTTGGTTCCCAGATAAGAAGCATTAACATCACCTGGTTATTCAGTAGAAATGCAATTTCTCCGGCCCCACCCAGGATTTACTGACTCAGAAACCTGAGGAGTGAGCTCAGCAATGTGGAATTTGACAAATCTTTCAGGTTATTCTGATGCAGCTAAACTAGGAAAACCCTGCTTTGGATGCTTTGAAGATGGGGCGAGGGATGGGCAACAGTAAAACAGTATAGCCAAGCCAATATGAGAAAAAATAGTCACCATACTCTTCTTTCTTAACCACATTGCTATTACTAAGAAACAGTTGAGGTTGCAGTCTGAGGATTATTCTAGTACTCTCCACAAGGACAATGTCATGGCACTATCTACCTCCATAGACACGTGCTGGGCATCTGGTAGGAAGCCCAGGCCTCCAGAAAATGCCTGTAGGCATTCACACTTCAGTAATATGCTTTTTTCCAACAAGTAGGGAAACATGTTTCCAACACGGAAAATGTCTCATTATTCTTTGAGTAAAGTTAGAATCCATGTAATTAGAGGAGGTGAAGAGTTATTTAAATGTCACAACTCCAGACTCGGTTTCCAAAAGGTCAAAAAAAAAAAAGTTTGCAATTCCAATGTGAACAGTGAGATAAAAACTTGGAAACCTCTGCTGCCATTCTGAACACCCATGACAGCAAAGTGACAGCTTTGCTTCATAAATCCATCTTGAGAAACTGTAAGTTTGTTTTGACATCCTATCTTGATCTACTTTAAGTTTTTATTCCCTTTCCATGCCTGCACCTTGACAAGCTTTCAAATGAAGACACTTAGATTAAAAGAAAAAAAAAATTCTGAAGCACTTACAATCTCTAATCATTCTTCAAAGAACGTGGCATTTTAGAATTTTGAAGTGTTTTAAATGTTTCCAGGGAGGTTTGCTTGGGAAGTGATTGGGGGTTGGTACATAGAGAATGACTATTAATTTAAAAATCTTAAGAGCTCTTTTGGTGTGCTGGAATTTTTAAGTGCACCATTTAAGGTACTTGGTTTCCGCATTTTAAGAAGATTTGAAACTATTTAACCTTCCATAGTTTACAAGAGCTCAAGTGCACCACAGTGGATTTTCTTTACTTCAGTTGCTTCAATAGTGGGGGATGAGGGCAATTAATTAGAGTAAGAAATCAAGAACTCACCAATTAGTGAATTAAAATTATAAGAAGCAGGATGAGCCCACCTGAATATTTACAAGAAGCAGGGTGTGCATATGTGCATATATAACTATCTTCTATATGTCTGTCTGCCTATCTGTATAAATATAGAGAGAGGTAATGTAATTGCTATGACTAAATGCTATTAATTTTCTTCATATGTAGGAAAACATGGTATAATTTCTTAGGAGGAATTGGTCAGCAACCTAATGAATGCCCCCTCCCCGAACTTGGCCCCAGCATCCACCGTCTAGGGAAACTCATGTCTGAACTCTAACTGGGGTTTTCCATTCATCATCATATCCTTGCCCTAATTTCCCACTCACCAGTTACCTCAGACAGAGGAGGGCACCACCAAGTATATCCAAACACCCAGGTCACGTCACTGAATCACAACTCTCGACTCCCCAGCCTACTCAGAGAATTCTGATTTTCTGAGGCAAACCCAAACAAACTAAAAACTATTACATACCAAAACCACAGATTTCAGTCCCTGGAATGCTACTAAATGGGTCACTTATCACCTTCCTGGGATTTTTATGAGGTATTTTAAGTATGACCACTTGAAAATAATTCAAAAACAATGATGAAGGATTCTTGGTAGCAGAAGAGCTAGAAAAGGCCAATCATAAGTGTATTCTGAAGACTCAAATGAGCACCAATCACATCATGCTTCCATCAGTTGAAGCTGTTGTAAGTTAATGGTTTTCCTAGGTCTCTCACTACCAACCACCTTCAAAAGACTGTTCTGTTCTAGTAAACTTGAACTACTTGCCTCAAAATACCACTATTCACTTGGAAAGAAAAAAAAATAAACAGATACATGCACTTGGCAATTTAGAAACTAAACCTTTCTGAGACTCATTTTCCTTATCTGTAAAACAGGGATGAAACATTGAATGGTAGGGCAGTGCCTGTGGCTCAGTGGGTAGGGTGCTGGCCTCATATACCAAGGGTGGCGGGTTTAAACCTGGCCCCAGCCAAACTGCAACAAAAAATAGCCAGGCGTTGTGGTGGGCACCTGTAGTCCCAGCTACTTGGGAGGCTAAGGCAAGAGAATTGCCTATGCCCAGGAGTTGGAGGTTGCTGTGAGCTGTGATGCCTCAGCACTCTACCAAGGGTGACAAAATGGAACTCTGTCTCATAAAAAAAAGAAAAAAAGGAAAGAAAACATTAAATGGCAATAATAGAAATAAATAATAACTAGTGTTTATTGAAGACTTCTAACTTGGCAGGCATTATTCAAGTTGTTTATGCATACTGACCCTTTTACTCTTCACAATAACTCTTTCCTATAGATACTATCATTATTTCCATCTCTTGAGGAAACAGAAGCACACATAGATTAAATAACACGCCTTAGATCATACTAATAGTATGACATAGAACTGAAGCTAATAGTATGCAAGAACTGAAGCTATTAATATTACAATTATTTCACACTCTGGTTGTAAGGACTATATCACTGTATTAAATTAAAAGTCAATAGCTATATGGCACACCTCTTGGGGGTGGGACACATTTACAAGGGGGACTTTACCTAACAAATGTAATCAGTGTAACCTTAAAGAAAAAAAAAATCAATAGCTAACTTTGGTTAAATAGAAACCATAACACAGGTGCCATGGTAATCATCTTTATATAAATGACCTAATTTAAATTAACATTACTGAGGATGCTTAAGTAAACTTTAGGTCTACTGAGGTGAGTTGGAGCAACATTCTGTGATAACCTGGATTTAGAAGGTAAGGAAACTGAAAATTAGAGATATTAATAACTTGACCTAGGTACTTGGATAACAAGAGGTGTAACCTATTTAAATTGCACCTTCTGACTACCCAGCTATTTGATAATTAATATCATTGTTACTAGTTAACTCAAAGCCAGAGGGAATGGTGACTATACGTCTTAGGCAGAATCTAAAACATACCACAGGACATAAACTCACTCAGTACTAACTACCTGCTTTGGACAGCTTCCCGGTACTTCTGGTACTGGATGTGCTGTCACCTCTAGTCAGCACCGTGATGCCCCCAAAACTTGCCGTCTTGGTCATGGCGGGCTTCAGATTGCGGTTGGAACTGTCAGAGTCTGTGCTGCTCCAGGCCCTCTGGTGATCAGACCACTTGAGTTCATTCTCTGAGCTGCTCTGGCGACTTCCAGATGTTCTCCCAGAGCCATCTCTGTTGCCCCTGGAGCACAGCCACCAGAAAGATGCACCAGACAGGGTTATATTGCATAAATGGTGTGGATGGGCAGAGTGTGTGGCTTTTGTTGGATGAACCATCTGTGCAAGACCCTTCTTGCCAACCTTTTTTATTAAACCAGTTGCCTCCCAAACAGTGATATATACACAGATGACACATCACACATAACACTCATGTAACAACCAGAAAAACCAAACCTAGACATGTCCCGTGTTCCCTCTACCAGTGAAGGAGAAACAACTAGAACAACATGGTGTACAATATAATTGCTAATTTCTCTTACAGAGAGAATGGGGGATACATTCTCTTGATCTGAATCAACAATAAATTAATGTTTAGAAGTAATTATGATCTTAAATTATCCTAAAAGTAACTCCCGCCAAAGAAGAGTTTTTCCTTTCTCTTTAATATTGTGTAATTAATTGGATACAAAGAAATGCACACTGGTCTAGAGAAGCTATATATTAATTCATTTTCCACTTTATGAGACTATATATTATATGAACTCACCAAGGATTTGACAGCACAGAAAATCACAGAAATTATTCAGTTAACCTATGGTAAAAGTTTTGCCTAGTGAGTTTGACCTTCCTGGTCAGAGGAGGAACCATTTAATACTTTCCACATGAAAAACTTGTGAAAATAACAATAACAGTATAAATGCCATACATTGACATGAAACTTTCCAAGGGGATCAATGGAGGCTAAAATAATAATAATAAAAAAACTCCTAATGTGTAAGAACATAATTTGTTTAATCTTCAAACAGAAAAAGACTGAATGTATTTGCAGAGATCCAAGAGCCAGAAGTGAATTTTGAAGACTCTAGAGTATCAAAATCACATGTGCTTTATAAAAAAATTGATGAAATTTGCATTTTCATTGGTTTCCAATCTGCTAAAAGAGTAACTTTGTTAATATTTTTAGAAAGCTTTTTCTGCAGATGGAAAGAATGCATTAGTAAAATATCCTAAGATTCTAATGGATTATAAATAATGGAGTGAAACATAAATCATGAATAATAAGTATAATCCATAATTTCATGTTCGCAATCTTATATGTTTGAGTCTTGATTCAAATCTCACAGCTGTGATCAGTAACTTTGGTAAAAAACAGTCTTTTAAAGACAATAATGTGCTATTGAGAGGCTAGAAGTACACATGCCTGATTGAAATATTCACCAACCAGATTTGTACAGAAGCATACAGAAAATGTTAGGGTTTGCTTCAACTTTACTTACTAAACCTTTCCTTTTATTTCAGAAAAAAATATAAGAAGGTAAATGGATCGAAGAGGTAACAAAAATGAAATAGCTACTCTGTGACAGGAACATTATGAAGTAGAGGGAGGAAGTGGAACAGAAAACTCACAAAATCAAAAGCACTTTCAAGGGGAACATTGGATGAAATACTCAGTGGCTGCCAACCTCTATAAATGTTTCCTTATAAACATTCTCTCTGTTCTCAGGGATAGCTAGTTTTAGAGATAAAGACCACCTTATAAAGACCAGGTTGCAGTTATGAACTAACAGACCTTCACCAATGGCCAGGGGACTTTAGCTTTTAAATTTCTTCAAAATTTAAGAAAGCTACAGGATATAAAGTGGAAAAAAAAAAGAGTCTTTTGAAAGGCTTAGTATTCCATTCCTGATTATTTTTTTCTCTTTTAATCTCCAAATTCAACTTTATTCTTTTCCCATATATTTCTAACTATGTTGACCCATGGTTGACCAAGTCTTTTAAGATCATTATCTAGCAACTATGAATGCACCAGAAATGTGACAATAATCTCCTGTGCAGCTAATTTGAAATACGGTAGTACCTCTGTAAGTTGACCACCCAAGAGACTGTAACAAATTGGTCAACATATAGATGGTCAACATAAGGATCTAGGCCTACCATATTGATATTTACACGTGATGCATGCCTGCTCTATGAAAATCAGGTCAACTTAAGGTGGTCAATGTAGGTAGTTGGTCAACTATGGAGGTTCTACTATGTTTATTATGTAAAAACACTGTTTAGAGATTTGGGGGTATTCCTTTACCATGTTATGTAAGATGCATCCAAAGGAAGCTTTCCCTATGACAGTGACCATTTGTTACCATCACTAATTTTAATTCAATTATCCCTTTCTTCATGTCCTCTGCACCTCCAGGGCAGAAACTCTGACTTCCTCTAAAGTGGCTCAGGCTTTCTTGGTAAAGAAGGTGGTCACCCCTGTTTCTGGGTGCAATCTAGAGTGTTATAATGTGCACCCCTCTCTCTGGACGAGCTGCCTCTAGAGCTGTGAAGAGTTCTTTTAGACTTATGCTACATTACTGAGTCAATAAGACAAAGATTTGTCTCTAAATTCAAATCATCACCCTAGGCTGAAACCTGTGCATTTAAAGAAATGGAGTTTAAGTTGCTACTTTATGGAGTTAGCAGTAATGAAATTCAAAGTAATGTATCTAATTATAATTTATGATTTCAAAATATTTACACATTAAAACACACTTAATACTTCTCAACTTTATACTTCTCTTTTTTATCATCTTAATAGTTGTAAGGAGAGACTCAATATTGAATTACATATTTATTTGGCTATGGAATTATAGACAATGTAGAAAAACACACACACAAGTGTTTTTCCATCCTTCCTAAGCCTGGTCCTGGTCCCCTCCTACTGGAATCAAGGAAGAGGACAGTAATATAGTAATGAGATTTCTTGTTGTTGGAGCTGGTCCTCATGTAAGTAACTAGGTTTTGATTCCAGTGTAGTCAGAAGTCACATGCTCTATGATTTCTTTTCTGATCAACATTCATTTTTATTTATGTCTGATGCCTTTTCCTGCCCTGCTTAGGGATTATGCACACTCTGAATTGATCTTTAAATTGTGTGGATGGCTTTGTGCTAAGTTATGTTTCTGAGTTTCTGTGTTTGGTGATTTTGGTGGGTTATGGGATCCATAGTTGGGATGGCTCTACTGAGTACACCATGTCTCTGTGACATGGGAGCACATTTGGAAATATGTAAAACTAGCTGGCCTCTCAGGGAGCATGAACTCATGTTTCATATACATCAACTTAAACAAACTAGATAGTAGTGTGTGAGTGCTGGAGTGATGGAAAAATTTATTTTTCCTCTGGGGTAACAAAAGAGAAATGCAAGGTGATTTTCTTAAATCATCTGTGTGAAAGAAAATACATTATCTAATGATACACAAGGAAGGGATTAGGCTGTGTTGTTTAACCTGGAAAAGTGAAAGAAATTTAAGAAGTAGCTTCTAATTATGATCTCTGCCACAGTAGAAGGGAACAAATTATTGTAACTTCATTGATAACTAGCTCTAATGTTCAGATTTATTGCAAAAATATACCCTCTAAGCATAAAATCAATCTACATTTCTTACTATTTTCATTCCTCTAAGTGGGCAAGAGTTTTCTGCTTTTTTTGGTTGTGGTTGCCTTTCCTACAACAGAGATGAACTGGAATATTTATAAACACATAAACACATTAAATATATATATTAGATACTTAGTGTATTTATAGCACGGTGTACTGTCTGATGTATAAGGGATGCCAGATATACAGTTGGTAGAATAGTGAGAAGATATTCATGTTCTCTTTCTCTCATGGAGCTGTCAACCTAGTATAAAACTTTAAAAATATTATCATCTTTCCCTCTTATCCCACATAGATCTGAATTTAGGTAGTTCACTATAATTGGAAGGAACCTCATGTCTTTCTTTACAAATAAAATCTGTGACTGAAAAATACTGTTTGAAATATTGTGATAGGTAAAATAAAAACTTAGCTACACAAATAAGGTTATCATTGATTTCTTTTCCAGTTCTGGGAGCTCATATTCAATTGCAACCTGTCAGAGAAAATTTAACTTACTGTAATTTACTAAACTTGATTTGGGAATGTTGAAACAGTGCACGGCCAAAGTTAGCACGTGAATAACAGAAAAGGAAGAACCCTAAAGAATTACAAACAAAATGATAGTTTTCTAATCCCATCTCTCACACTATCCAATATGATTGAAAAGCTAGCTATGTAACCACCTTTACAAAGAGATAATTGAACATATTTTTATGAACAGAAATTTTACACTGATACACTTATAGTTAACATTGATTCTGCCACATAATCTGAAAACACAATTTAAGAAAGTAAACCATACCAACCGAAAGAGCTGTCTTTTCTTATAGGTCTCATTGCATATGTTACTGTCTTCCAAGAGCCTACTGGAAATGAAAAACATGATTTTTATGATATAAGACTAAGGGTAAAATGCCATATCCTAAGTGGATGAGTGTGCTACTGTAGCACACCTTTCTTGTAAATTAATCCCATACGCTATATTTTATTTGTGTGACATTGAATTTTTCTTTAAAATATATGTCAGCATGGCAGAACTAAGATGCCTACTGTGGGATTAAGGCACTGATGCTAGGTAAGGGGAATGGAAGGGAAGAAAAAAAGGCAATGGAAGAGGAGAAGATTATAAAAGAAATTGGTATAAATACAACACAGAAGCAATTAAATGTATTTGCTGTGCTTTTTCTTAAGGTAATAATAAAGTTATTATTTATTTCTTGGCATAGTGAAATTTTGGCATTCCAGAATAGGGTCCCTCCAAATGTATTTATTTTTGTGGAGAGAACTTCCCACTAGATTATTGATTTTTTGGACAATCAAGAGTTGTTCACATATGCAATGCAAGTATATGACCGATTGTTGTAAGGATATATATAACACAATTTGGATATAAAGGGACCTTGAGTGTAAATGAGTAAAATCAGGGAGTAATGTAGGAAAAATAATTGGATATAAGACTAGAAAATAAGGTTTACCACTAAAATAAATTGCAAATACTTATTCTTATGGTAAAGATAAGGAATTTTTTAGAATGCTTCACAATCATCTCTAAGATGTTAAGACTCAAAAATTCTTAGTTTTACTGTAAATATAAAATATATTTTCTAAGTATGACATCTGACAGTTAAGTTCAGGAACTTTCTACCACATGCAGAACTGACAAAGATATGGCAAAAATTTGTTGAATTGCATGTCAAAATTGTCAGCTGACTGTGAGAAGCATAGCAGGCTGAGGAAACATAAATAGAGAAACAGAAAGATCTTCACTGAAAATCGTGGTCAATAACTCATGACACTTGTATCATGGCAATACCCAAGGGCACATGGCACTGTCTGGGAGGGTGTTTTTGGCCAGTAAACAAAATGACTGTATTGGAACACCCTCCCTACTCACCTCATCTGGTGCCTAGTGACTTTATTCTTTATCCCAAGGTAAAGGAAATATTAAAAAGAAGACATTTTGATGACATTCAGGACATTAAGGGTAATATTGCAACAGTTTGGATGGCCATTCCAGAAAAAGAGTTCCAAAATTGCCTTCAAGGGTAGAGTAGGCACTGGCCCTGATGCATAGCTTCACAAGGGGAGTATCTCTAACTTGACCATAGTGACCTTCAGCAATGAGATTTAGCACTTTTTAGGATAAGTTCATTAACTTTATTGCCAGACCTCAAATACATTGACTTTGAAGTTGTTTTTTGAATCTCGCACACGGACTTGTCTTCCAATTTTATCTCTTCCTCCAAAAGAGGTTATTTTATAAAGAGTTTAGTTACTTAAAGATTTCCAAATGCAAATATGAATGACCATATTTTTTTAAATCAATCATCTTTAATGCCCAGATAAAATTTCTCTGAGTACTAAGCTTTTTAATTAAGCAGTTTGCATTTTAATTTTAATCAATGTTATAGGGACACCCATTAAGCTGACACCTGAAATAAAATTAACAACAACTTTATTTATAGATTTCATATTTCCAAGCCAATTTTCTCATTTTGATGCATTTTAATATGATTACTACAACTTAGTATGAATTTCTTAATGTGCCCTGAATATCTGCAATTAAATCAATGGAGCATTTCAAAATATATATCAGTTTAGATTGATTTTAAAAAGGTAGATGTTAAAATTGAAAAAATTCCACTTCAATCCTCAAGACTTTCTTTAAATTTTATAACTCATTCATTTCACAATTACCTCCCTCCAATAACTTTTAAGCCAGGTATATTGATAAATACATGTATAGACCAATTTAGATAAGGTTTTGAAGTCAGCCTTTCTATGAAGACTAATCAATTACTTAGAATAAAATCCTTAAAATAATACTTTTCCAATTATTAATTATATAACCACACATAATTGTGGTGCATACGAAGTAGGTAGTAATACCAAATACACAAGTATTTTGAACAGCCTATTCAATAAGCCAATGAAACTGCAAGTTCCTGTGTGATCTCAATATTTATTCTTTTCAATGGCAGGTGAAAGTGATAGAAATTATACCTTTAAAAAGATAAGAAATAGAGAAATAAGGAAAATGTTTAAAACTCTGCTTAGAAGTAACTGAGAGAAATAGATGTAATTGATATATATATATATATATGCATATAAAATTCTATTCCTTGAATATAGGCAATATATCCTCTTTAAATGTTGGTAAAATAGTCACAAAATTTGATCATGTATTTAAGCAATAAGTAAAATTCAATAAATTCTAAAGTTATAAAGTATGAAAAAAAGAGAAATTTTCTCCAAATAAAGCAATTTGTAGATGTGCTAAATAACATATATGTGTCATTATATACAGTACCCATAGATATATGTATACACATATACATATATTCAAGCACACAAGTGTATATATGGGATATGTATATTTATGAATATACAGGACACACATGACAGACTTTGTTCCTCTAAAGACATAAACAAAGTAAATCTAATTTTACCTGTTATCCACAAAAAGGCTTTCTTGGGAGCAAACTGACTGAAAAATAAAAAAAGGCATTGTATCAAACGCTCTGGATATCCTGAGGGATCCCAAATCTTTGCCTGATTTCACAAGTATTATAGTTTTCCCTTCCTAGGGAAGAAGTATCAAGAAGGTAGATGTATAAAAGATGGAAATAAAAAGGGAGAAAAAGAGATTAGCATTAGAAGAGCAAACAACTGTCATGCGGCATTGGGTACATTTCCATGAGGATATCTCCAGGTTTCAAACAGATTTAGCCCATTCTATGGAGAGGTCAGAAGAGAAGTGTGAAGGAAACGGCTGGAGAGGCACGTGGCCCTTGGATTCTGAGCTAGTGGCGTGGTCTGGAGCTGGGCAGGTGCAGCCAACAAAAGCCAAGGGAAAGGGTTCTCTTCAGAGCACTGTGCACAAACTTGGCATGATCCACCTATGGATGAGAGAGCTGTAAAGCCCCTGCGATTATTACCAGATAATGATAAAACTCTCAAGAAAGATTGATTGCAAGATTCTCAAAATTGAAGACAGGCTGTCAGTCATTAATTTAAGTAAGAGGGGAGAGCAGAAGACAAGTGAGGATGAAATGAAGCTAATCAGGAAAAATATCAAGCACCAATATTTCTCAGTTTTTCACATAGAAAACCAATGACTTTCTTTTTAGCATCCATTCACCCAGCATTTAGCATTCAATCCCCCCCTATCTTGTGGTCAATATGCAATGGAAGGAATATAAAATTCCATTGTCATTACATGCTTAGGAAAGGTGGATGAAATTAAACAAAAAGAAAAAGAGAAGTGTAGACAAGATGTGGTGCTATGGTCCTGTTTGTGTTTAATAAGTAACATAACAAACACCATTTCCAAAGTATTAAGTTTCTAAACACAAATGATACACACTACATTATATGTTTACAATTTCTTAAATGATGAATAAGTGATTTGTTAAAGGAAGAATTAGAGAATTAACAGGTCCATTTTCAGACAAAATAAAACTAAAGAAATAACAATGACCTTTTCAATAACTAATTTTTGCATTAAAGATGCTACAAATATAACTACTGATCAGACACCCAAGCAGAAAAAGGGTTTCTGTTTTCATTTTGTAGAGAAAGTATTTTCTTCCTCTATGTTGGGGCACTAGATTAAGACGTGGCGTTTTCTTCAGTGGTCTGTGCATTTCAGTGAAGATTTATCTAGAATAGTTTCTCTTTTTACCTTTCTGCATTTAATATGTATCTTGAATTTCAAATGTCCAAGAACCATATTTTAAAAAATCAAAAATAGCCAATTAAAACATAGAAAATATATTTTTCTAATGTGACATTTACAAGTGGAAAGGGAAACAAATACCAATTATGTGCCAATGAAGAGATCTACGAAGATCTCTTTAGAATAAACTAAATATCTTATCCGTTTTATTTCCTTCAATTGACTTGGAATGATGGCTGGAGTCATGTGATGGTACGTGGAAGATAGTGAGGTTGTCTCAGGTATTCATTATGGGCTCCTATTTCTCAGCCCTTGTAGTTGGAAATAGGTCAATTAAGCTCATAATGTTCTGTCTGCGTATGTAGTTACTGAGACTTTACCTTCAAGGAGTTGATCAAAGACATATGGACTTCTTCAGAGTCATTAATCTAACAGCATTTGGGGCAAAGTTAGGCAGCCCAAACCTTTGAATTAAAAAAGTAAGACATCAGCAAATAACTATACACATACCTTTCATAAAAAGACATTTGATTTTTTTTTTTAGAAAGATCTTAATCTCATTAGCACCCCTTCCATTTTCATAAATAAGACCAAGTTGGTTACGGGCTGTGATTTATTAGTTGATGAAAATAAACTTTTTTAAAACGTGGTGTTCATAATTTGTGAATTTTAATAGCAGGGAAAGATAAAATTGTCACAGTAATTAAGTACAACATTCATAGCTGTCACTTATATGCATTCTTAGGTATAAAAAAGGTTTGTTTTAAAAAAAGTAGAAAAATTTTTTTGTCTAATGAGTTACAGAGTTCTCCCCCACATCCCACCCCCAACTGCAGTGACATCGAATGCCCTTATCATCTGTTCTCACTGAAGAGAAATCCCAGCCCATGCTAGGAGGACCACAGATGCAGTCCTCCCTGGGTCCCTAGTTATACATAAATAACCTCTGGAAATAACCCTCCAGGCAAAATATGCCTTTTCAAATATATTGTTTTTTCAACTTAACCTTCCCAAAGTTAGCAATGTTGCATACAATTAAGCAGAGAAAAAATCTTAGAAAGAATTAATTTCAAATATCACTGACTATAAAAATATTAGTTGAAATTAAAATTCCTGTGTGCTTGGATTTACAGATGCTTAGTTGTTAAATAATAAATATCTTCAACTTAGCTCAAGATATTAACATTCTCAAACTATATTTGAAAATTTTTTCTAGAAAATTCCCAAAGCAATCCACAGTTTCATTGTGTGCCTGCATACAAAGGCATACTTTCTCTCTCTCTCTCTCTCTCTCTAACACACACACACACACACACACACACACATATTGCCCTTAGACACCAATATATATTTAGAAAATATTCAAGAATATTTCTATTTTTAAAATAAATTTCACTTTTGCTAAAATGTAAATATCAAGAAGTATTCTGAACTCTTTGTTACCTCAAGTAGCAAAAACTACATAGTTAATCAATATTTGAAACTGTTTAAATAAGTCCACTACTTAAATAATAATTTCCAAGGAAAATCATTTTATCTCTGTTTTTAAATTATGAAGAAACTGAAGATCAGCTAAGAAAAACAAATTAGACTACTGCAACATTATTCCCTTATGCTGGATTCTTTGCATTTGTTTTATAATTGACTTAATATACTTTATCATCTTATGAAAAAATGATCTTGTGTCTCAAGAACTTCTGGATGATCAATTTGGGGATCTGGATGTACATAGATGAAGGTCTCCTAAAGTGTTCTGTTTTATGAAATTGGTAAGGAAGATGTGTTATTGTATGTACTCAGGACAGTTACACTACGGTTGTTAGAGTTTGTGTCAACAGAGGCCATAATCCTGTCAATATTGGCTTGCCCTAATGATCCCTGCCTCTTCGTGTTCATGACCTGTGTGTGTGGTACGTTTCCCACATTGTTCCACACAGACTGTCCCATATAGGGAGGAGAAGATACGTTATTACCAAAATTAGATTATAAAAGATGGTGGCTTCCATCTTCAGCTCTCTTCTTTCTTTCTGTTTTGAATCACTTTTTCCAGGGGAAGCTCATCGCTATGTCAAGAAGACACCCAGCAGTCTGGGGAGAAGCTCATACAGTAGGTAACAGAGCTCTAGCCTATAGCCAGTGAAGAATCAAGGCCTATGCATAATCATGCGAGCGAGTCTAGAAGCTGATATCAACTTGATTTAGGCTTCAGATCATTACAGCCCCAGCTGACAGCTTACCTACACCCTAGTGAAAGAGTCTGAGATAGGTGCCCCCAGCTAAGCCACTCCCAAATTCCTGACCCACAGAAATTGTGAGATAATAAGGATCACTTGTTTATTCATTTTAAGATGTCAAATTTTTGAGTAATTTTCTATATAGCAATACATGGCTAACACACACAGAATGCCAGTAGGATGACTGTGTGTCTCTAGCAGAACTACAGGGGCTAGGGAGATAAATACTGGACACTTTTTTCATACTCTGAGAAAGTAGCTCTTTGGTGGTATTTAAGGGGTCAGTGAAACTTATAAGAACATAATAAACAACAATGGTCTTTCGTTTAGAAAAATGCACACATATTCATGAACATAACTGACAAATGACATCAGGGACTTCATTTAACCTGGAAGTCCTTCTAAGAGTATAGTCTGGGTACAGGATGTCACTTTAAAACCCTGCCTTAGGATATCAAGTTGAAGGTAGAGCTAAAAACAGGCTGATGCCCCGCTCACATTAGTAAAGACACAAAGGAGCTCACACCTCTACTGCTACAGAGAAGAGGAGTCACAACATTTTATTGAAGACTGCCGATTTCACAGAATAGAAAGGCTATGAAAATAGTTTTGTGTTTAAGCTTTCTTTCATTTATATCTGCTTTTGCCTTTGAAAAATTGTTAATACGGTATGAGGCTATCGAGGCTTCAAATAGGAATGCTTGCCTCAACGTTTTAACCTCTGACCCCATGGCCCCAGCTGTTAAACTTTCAGAGGGTTGTAGAGAAATGCACTGTGTAAGGAAAGTCACTGCTGACACTGCAACCTCTCAGGTATGGACATGAGAATCAGTAAACGAAGTAAGCAGCACATGTGTCATCTTCATCACAGGCAAGCCTCGGTGACAGAAGGCACCTAGATCTCATGTGTTGAACAGCATGGCACACTTTTTAAAATCAGTATTATCTGTGTGATTAGTACTTGTTTTTCAGCACAACTCATTTACAAATTACTTAATTTGTTTGAGTTAGAGCTTGGGGAAAATGTGTGTGTGTGCGTGTGTGCACACACATGCATGAGGCACAGAGAGGGAGAAAGAATGGGAGAAAAAACAAGAATAAAGTATAAACTAGCTTTCTGAAAATATTCTGTCCGTGAAGGTCTTCAGACAGTAACATGCTGTCTGCCACTCGACTCTAGCCATCCTTACCCCATCAGGCCTAGAAGGGCCATCCTGTGCCAGGCTGTGTATTGCAACATCTTAACTTCTGCTTATAAAAAAAAAAAAATCTAAGTAGCCCACACATATGCAGAATCTTCTAGAACTGCACTCAGTCCTCTAACTATGGTGACTTCTATCTCTCTCTTTCACACTCTCCTAATTTCAGAAGCCAGATTATTCAATCATCAAAATTCTATTTTAGTGTGTTCAACAAAGGTGGCAGGCAGGTGGGCTGGGAGAGTGTGAGTGTGAAACAGGGTGAGGTTAGAGCAGATTGAACCTCCCCTGCAGCTTAGTATTAAAGAAACTAGCACCAGGTAGAGGATCAGAAAAACTAGCTTTGGCCTGAAGCCTCAAAGGACAGTAGTCTTACCTCATGCTAAACCCTGAATCCTACATCTCTAGGCTGGATTTGTGTGGCCTCCAGGAATAAATCAGAGTGGGAGGTTGGATGATCCACCTGTTTTAGCAAAGCTGGAAGTGTTGGCCACAGAAGAGTCTTACCCAGGAGCTCAGGCTTCTCCTTCTGCATAGGGAAGAAGCTACAACATTTGAGGAGGCTGCCAAACAATCTCATAGAATGAGAAAAGAATTAGAACTATAGCAATTGCTTGCCCTTTTGATTTTCTTGCATTTAAATATAGCCTTTATTTATTTCCTCACCTTTTAATTTTTATTTAATTTAATTGTATCATATCCTGGCGATAGTGGATAAAGGATAAAAAAATTCTATCCAACAATTCTTTGTTGGGATTTGGACAAAATAAATTATCCTATAATTATTCCCTTGACAAATTGTTTACAGATCTGACTTGATTTGAAATTGAGGGAAAATGAATATTATTACCTAAATTCACCATAGAGAAATGTCTTTATGTACTAAGAACCCAGAAAATACTGTTTGTATATGTGCACATATGGAGGATCAACCGATTCTTTCTGGGTTGTAATTCTTTCCTCTGAACAATGTTGGTATTAAAAACAATACAACACTACTAATCTAATGTGATTGCAGGGGCATTGCTTCATAACTGATAACCTCTCTCTGTACTTAAGGTCTAAGGTACTGACCAAAATTATACCTCAATATGTCCCCACTGGTTATATCCTAGGAACATACCCAAACCCTTTGCTAGCCTCCCATCACTTCCCTCAAAAAGGTCCTCTTCCAAAAACACCCCTAGCTTTCTGCAGTTCAATTTGTTTCCTGGCTCCAGTCTTCTTATTCCCTGCCAGCTCCATGTCTGGGGAATGAAGCTGCCTTACTGCTGATGGAAGGACCGTACTAAAGAGGCAATGAAAACAACTACTCACATCGTGTGCAAATATTCTCTCCCTCACTCTCTGATATTCCTCTTCTCTCTCTTCAATTGATTTACTTCGTCTGTCATCTCTAAATGGATGCATTCTGTTTTGCTGAACAGAAAAAAGAAACCAGGAGGATTATCTAAGTTGGGTTGTTAGAAAACTGCAGTTAAGCAACTGTCAGCTGAGAATAATAAATGTCCTTTTAAATGAATGGAACCTGAAAAGTCTCACTCTCTCTGGTCCCTAGGGAGGCTGTGCTGGGGGACTGTACTATGTGTGCTCGTGACCTGCCCTGCTGGCTGGGGTTCATGGCTTCTGCTTGCTTCCTCATAGGATTAAAGTAGCACTGGCATTTCCAAATTGAAGACACATGAATGTGCCTCAAGGTGTTCAGCCAGTTCAGATATCTAGTGGCTCCCAAGTATTAGACTCTGTCTCCCTTGCTTACCAGTATCGTTTTGACTCCACAACAGGAGGCAGAATGCTGGTGAAAAGAAGAGAAACGTGGCTAGCTAGTTCACGGCAGTTGAGAGAAAATATGGCTTTGAAAACTTGGGGACTGGAGGAAGAGCAAGTGGGCAAAGAAAGTAATGTGTTTGTGTTTTTTATTCACTCGGTGTGATGCTCTGAATTGTAGCTGGCATAGAAAATACAACCTCAGGTTTATAAACTAAGTTTAAAAACTTGTGTGTTGATGAGGGCGAATACCCCAAATACTAACAATTCAAAGAACCCAGCATGAGGCCTGTTCTTCTTCTTTTTTTTTTTTTTTTGAGACAGAGCCTCAAGCTGTCACCCTGGATAGAGTGCTGTGGCATCACAGCTTACAGCAAGCTCCAATTCCTGGGCTCAAGCGAGTCTCTTGCCTCTGCCTCCCAAGTAGCTGGGACTACAGGTGCCCGCCCCAACGCCCGGCCATTTTTTGGTTGCAGCCGTCATTGTTGTTTGGCGGGCCCAGGCTGGATTTGAACCCGCCAGCTCAGGTGTACGTGGCTGGTGCCATAGCCTGTCGAGCCACAGGCGCCGAGCCAGGCCCGTTCTTCTTTATCTTCTCATCTGACCTGCATTTCAACCACCCTCCCATCTCACTCTCATAAACACCTCATAAAATGCTCTGCACTAACCCGTTCATCCATCCATTCAACAGACACCACGAAGTGCAGGACACAGGCACATGTTCACAGTCAACATGAGCCATGATGTAGCTCAGTGATGTGGGAGGAAACGTGATACAAATGATGAACGAGCTTTTAAAAGGTGCATCAGAGGTGCACGTACTGGCTTACAGTGACTCACTGAGAGTGATTAAAATGATAACTTGAGTGAGATGTGCATTGTCTTACCTTTAAGAATGCTAAAGCAAAGTCATTTTCAAAAAATCTATTTCGATTGTTGGAGACATAAAGTATAATTGTAATGGCATTTATACGACTTTCTATTGTTCTCATCATGATTTAAAATTTGTTTCCTTCTGCCATT
Organism: Arctocebus calabarensis; assembly: GCA_963573935.1. NCBI lineage: Eukaryota > Metazoa > Chordata > Mammalia > Primates > Lorisidae > Arctocebus > Arctocebus calabarensis. The sequence continues at coordinate 2,175 of CAUYON010074746.1, read as the reverse complement.
TACTTATTTTTTTTTTCCTAATCACCCTGGATCCCACACCCCAACACCCCATCTACAGAAGATAGTTAATAAAGTCTCTTTAGCCTTGTCCAGGTACCATGAATAAGGCTACTCTAGAACAAGAGAGTGTTTTTTCACAGGCAAAATACACAAGGATAAAATTCTGCTACAGTTCATGCAAAACAAGCAGACAATTTACATGGACCATAAAACATGGGAAGGAGCGGAGGTAGGAGACTAATACGTGAACTCAGTTCTTTTCTGTGAAGACTTATTTTAGGATAGTTGCAAAATCCACCTGTCCTCACCATAACAAGGTTTGTTCTTTACAGCTACACCAGTTGATCATCGGTCCGTATTGATAATCCAGCTCAATTTGTGCACAACTGAAGGACAAAGCTGTAGGGAGTGGAACGACTGCCATAGTTACACAGACATCTGGAAATGCGACTGACAAAGCTTTTCCCCACAGCTTGGAGCCTGTGGCATCCCATCCCCCCGAGACATGCAGCAGGGACTGCGCCAAGCACCACCCATGCAGCCCAACACAGAGCCATCGCTAAAGCAACCAGGACATGTTTATTTACTACCCATTGAATGCCAAGAGGGAAGGCAAGGATGGGTAAGGAGGCTGGAGAGAGGACAGTAGTATTAAAGGCAAGGGACGGTTAGGAGGGGAAGGAGGGACAACAGAGGAACAACAAGGACATCAGTCAGCCCACCTTCAAAAACAACAATGTCAGCCACTCTCAAACTTGAGAACCAACCTGATTGTCTTCTTTATCAATACTAGAGTTATCTCGCTTCAAGATAAACCGCTTCTGGGATTCTTCACCTTTTTCATCTTTTAAATGTTCACAAAACCTTTGCTCTGGTCTGCCAGCAAAGTAAAACATATCAATAAAAAGGTTTTTTTTTTTTCCCCTTGTTTAAAGTTATTTCTTAGTGTCGTCTTTCCCCCACAGTGGCATTTAACTTAAAAACGTTGACAAGTGCTTTTGATACTAGAGTGGCTGGCAGTATGTGGGGAGCTTCACATGTGTTGTTAGAATATTTTTGTCATTTTGAACTCAGGATTGTGTTTGCTACGTGCTGTTCATAATGGCTACAGTTAAAAAAATTCAAAAGGCCTGCACATATACAGTGTATAGATGTCTTATTTACTTTTGACCTGCTCAATTGCTCCAAACAACTTTCTACTCATATTATCAAACAAATACACACGTTTAGAACTTGTGCGTTCCACATTAATTGACCAGTGTTTGGAAGCTGAGAGAACAGCTCCCATCATAGGCTTCCTTTCAAGAGTCTTTCAAATCCACAGTGAGAGAGGATCATTTGAAAATTATTTTTGTCTTTCTCCAAATGCTACGGAGTCTGGCTCCAGCAGATCATGACATCCTTGACCATGTCTTATAAATCAGTTCAGTAATTGGGAAAACCGGAGGTATTAGTTTGAACAACTTAATGACTGTTAAGCATGGGGAAAATGCTCCAAGCAGTTACACACTATTGATTAGTCAATTGATTTTTTTAGGTCCTCTTAATCATTTGATATTATTAGAGGAAAAGGTCTTCACATCCATTGCATGCCACAAAGTCAATGAATGACTTGACTTGGTTCATCCTCAGAGGAAGTGCTATCATGTTTGTTCCTGGTTTAGAAACAATTGTAATGTATAACTCTCATTAAAAGGTCTCTGTTGTGTCTGATGTATTACTTCTGAAACCTAGAAAATTTTCCATCCCATTCATTAGGTTTTAAGTCATTGGGAAGCCCCTGTTATTTAAAGGAGGTGACCCATCATTAAGAAAATCTCCTCATGTGCTTCCAGTTCCAAAATAAGCAAATAGCACTTTGAAAACAAAGGATTGGTTTAGGTGTATAATCCAAATGCCAATGGGAAGCATTCTTTCCTTAAAGACATGTACATAAATCATAATAATATTGATGAACAGCCAAGAGCAGAGAACTGGAATATCAGTTACAGATTTTAGAACTGTGTGTTATTTATGCAGAGGGCTACTATTATCTTTTTTTTTTTTATAATTTTATTGAGTCATAATTCTGTACATTGGTGCAATCATAGGGCACGATTCATATACATTCAGAAATGTTTTGATCGTACTGTTACAGATAGCCTTCATGGCATTTTCTTGATCACTATATAAAGA
>CAUYON010074745.1:0-10224 GCA_963573935.1 Arctocebus calabarensis | reverse complement strand
AAAATAGACTTACCATTTGACCCTATAATTCCTTTACTGGGTATATACCCAGATGACCAAAAATTACAGAACAACAAAGAGATCTGTACCAGATTGTTTATAGCAGCCCAATTCATAATCGCTAAGTCATGGAAGAAGCCCTAACTAATTTTAGCTGACTCTACAGCTAATGTTAAACATAGGCTTTGCCCCCTGTAACTTTCTTAGAAAATGTTTTCTTAAGAGTAAGTGAAGTATAAGTTTTAAGCCAACTCAGGTGAAATGAAAAAAAATATTGATTTGGCAGAACTTAAAAAAGTAATTATTCTAATAAAGCTTATTTTGTTGACATTGTGTGATAATCTAAGAGAAACAATGGTTTTTAAGAAGGTTTTCCTTTAATTTGTACAGGTTTTTAAGTTTTGAATCATTTTGTGTGCCATCTAATTATTATATGTTGGTCAAAGAATTGGACCAAGTCATTTTAAAGCAAAATCAATAAAATAACCAAGGAATTATATACTACCATGCAGAATGGAGCACAAAGATCCAATTTTCTCGTTAGAGAGATGCTGGGGATGGTGCCCATAGGAGAATTACAACTTGCCCACGTCGGTGTAGCTGAGAAACGGGGGCAGTGAGCACGGGAGTGCAGCCCCACAGGTGCGCTGCAGACACGCGTTCAGCTTGGCCAGTGTTCCAAGGGAGGGGACTGGCCAGCTCTCACCTGATGGGTACAATGTGGGGTACACGGCACACCTCCTGGGTGGGGGGCTCAGCTGCAACTTGGACTTTACCTCAAACACAAACAATGGAACCTGATCATTTGTTCCCTTATTGGAAATGAAATGAAAATAAAACAAAATGAAAAATAAAATAAAATCAACAAGCATTCCAGACTCTCCAGCCAGCCCTCGGCACTGCCAGTTGTTTGGGATTCAGATCACGTTGGGATGGTCTCAAGCTGACCCTCCCGGTCCTTCAGGGCCACCATGACACGCTGGCCTGATCAGGGACCATCCGCACATCTCAGCAGAAGACACCACCTTTCATGGGAGGTTCATTTCATGTCTTAGACTTCAAACTGATGTGTGAGCAAGATGTTTTCCATTTTGTTGTTGATTGGTATAAAATGAATTTATGAGGTTTCCTTTCACTCAACCCTACAAGGTGAGCACACCCTTCCCAGCGCCCTTCCGTGAGATGCTGGCTGCTTGTCCTTCTCCTCGGAACCGCCTGGCTTATCTTTCCCTAATGTTGGCTGCCGTCTGCACTTTCCCAGGTTGTGTCATATGCTCCTGTAGTAACAAAGTCTGTGTTTCTTTCTTGTGCCCCCAAATGGCTTAATTTACACTGATGTACAAAGAGTCCAAACAGACGACCTACCAGAAAAGTCACATTCAACCCCTGCTATTTTGTAACAGGTTCTGTGTGGAACTTTCACAAATACCATCTCTTTACTCTGAGCTCACCTGAGAGAAGCTGGATTTCCCACTCCCACAGGTGGGAAGTAAGAGGCTCTGCACAGTGAGGCAGGTGCACCAAGTGTGGCCAGCGGGTGACAGGCCTGGGGCATCTTTGAAGCCATCTCGCTTTTCTCCAGGGTTTTCCTGTTGGCCACAAATTGCAAAGTTCATCAGCCAAAGCTGCATAAACACCACCATGCCAGTTATACAGCAAACATACAGATTTATGGCCATATACTCTTTAATATTCGGTAGCCCTAGTTAACTGAGACGATTAAAGTGAATAATTATCTCTAGCAAACTAACATCAATTTGACATAACATGAGTATTTTATAGAAGGAGGTGATTAGCATAAAATTGCAATTTTGGGTTGGAATGTCTAATTATTTCTAATTTGGTTTTATTCCTGACTTTCATTTTTTTAACATTCTGAGCAGAAGCTGGGTTTGTTTCAGGCAGTGTGCGGCTCAGAGGGTATAACAAGTCACAGATGATGCCTCAGAGGTCTTCACGGAGTCCCATTTGCTTTCACTAGCCGACATATTAAATGTTTAATACATTTGAAATGTTGCCTCTCACGGTTTTAAAGCTCTGACCAGCCTTTCCATGACCATCCTCCAGGAACCTCCTCTTCTGCCCTGAGCATTTGGTCCATGTTTTCTGCCTAGTCTCAGGTGCCCTGTGTATTGAGTGGCACATCACAGCTGAGCGTGAGAGCATGTGCTTTGCGTGGGGAGGAAACTGGCTCCTCGCACCTGTCTGACTTTCCTGTCTTATCCAGCAGGTACAGAGTCAGCCCCTTCCCACAATCCTCCACTTTGCCCATGATTCTCCAGTGATGGGTCACTGGTGCTGCTCCTGACCACTGGTGTCCGTGGCTCTGGGTCCCTATACCCTGTTCTCAAGTCCTGCTCTTTATGGCTCCCTCTGATGTCCAGTGTGCCAGGCTGGTCTCTACCATGGGGGCAGCAAGGCTGACCTCTGCCCCATGGACTTGGGGCAGCGGGGGCAAGTGACTGTGCAAATAGTCTGTGCGTAAACGTGCTGGGACATCCGTGTTTGGGGGGTGTGCAGAGAGCCAGCAGAGGCATCACCCAGAGAGTCACAGCTTTTTGCAGAAAGGACCTGTGCCCCAGGACTCAGCAAGCACCTCCTTCCAGTTGCTGCCTGTTTTTTTTTTTTACAGGATTTTGCCTTTTACCTTGAGTTTGAGGTTCCTTCTTTACAACTGCAGGCTTGTCTGTGTAGCTAAGCACCACATGCCCCCCACCACAGCATAGTGACATCTGTGCTGTGTGCGTGCGTGTGGGGGGCGGGGCTTGTGTGCACATGCAGCTGGTGCAGGTGGTTTCTAAGACATGGGGGGAGGGTGTTGGGGAGGAGAAGAAAATGGCTGTTGTGCTGGTGGCACGAGAAGGGTCTGTCTGTACCCTACAAGACCAGCGTGGAGGTCTGTGCTCTGAGGCTGCTGGAGACAGCACTTGAGGGAATCCTTCCAAGCTCCCCTGTGCAGGGCCCTGCCTTTGGGCAGAGTATGGTGGTGGGAGAAACATGGAGAGAGACCTGGACGTGGGTCCTTCTGTCAGCTCAGGGCTCAGGGTCCCTGTGGCGCCTGGACAGGCAGAGACCTGCAGAGGAGTGGCAACTGTGGGGTGCAGGGTCAGAGGACAGCACAGCTACTATGGGAATCGACCTCCTGGCTGGTAACTCAGGTGTGTCGCGGGGTCAGCCTTGGGTCCTGTTACTGCAGGAAAAGGTGGCTACTCTCTGGCTCCAGTGGCAGAGGGGGTGAGGACCGTGTCTTCAGTTGCCTCCTATCTGAGGCCCCCACACCTGGCCAGTTGCTGTCCTGGGCTGGGCGTTGTGTTCCTGCCCATAGCAGATGGCCCTGCGCTGCCTGTGGGTGTCCAGTGGGGCCGTGGACCAGTAATCAGGCCCTGGGGAGAATAAGGTGGCAGGTGCAGGCCTAGATGTACCCTCTGGGAGGCCAGGCAGGCATCTGCTGTGTTTCCGTCTCCTGCTGTTTCCCAGGTGGCTAGAACTTTTCTGATCAGGTGATTAATTATGAGGGTCACATGCCCTCATGGGGAAATGCCCCCCAACTTCCTGAAGGGAGGGATATTTGTGCATTTCTCCGTCACCCTGGGGATATGACCCTCCTGGGTGCGGGCGAAGGTCACACCCAGACGTCCGGGATGGGCAGAGCTCCTCCCAGGGCGGTGCGGGCGGCACAGTGGGTGTTCTGTGCTCTGACAGATGTGGGCCACACTGAGTTCCAGTGACCCCACATCTGGGACAGGCATGTCCCCCCACAGCTCACAGCACTGTGTGTGTGTGCATGTGAGGTCCTCAGGTTTGGGAAGAACCACTGTAGCTGCAGCCCGGCCAGTCGGTGATGTGCATGGAAGGTGCCGCGTTTCCTGACCCATATGGGGTGTCCCTTTGACACGAGTTTTTCATTTGTTAGCAAAGCTGATAGATTTGTCTAATTAAATGTCCTTCTCATCCATAGTTCCTCACAAATCCAATGTTCATCGCTTGGTGTCCTCAGCGTCCTCAGGGCAGAAGCACCCCCCCCAAGCCTTCAGTAAATTTGATTCCTGTACAATTATTGTGACTGATGTTTACATTTTCGTCATTTTCAATGTGCTGCTTTTTTTTCCTACTGCAAACCTACAAATCTTCATAAAAATATCTTTTGACACTTTTCAAAATGATCATTTTTATCCAAACAGCTTTTGCTAAAGTGAAAAGTACTGTTCTAGAAATAGAAAAATTGATTGAATAAAATTACTGTTAAAACCTTTAAGCCAAAAAAGAAAGTCCCAGCTAATTTTCTTTTAAAAACATGTCTTCTATTAACCCTATAAAAATTGCTCAAGAACAAGTGCTTGAAATTCCATTGTTTGGGGGTATGAATTAATCAAATCATAATCGACTGAGCATAGCCCCTCTGTCCATATGTGACAAATACAGGGGCAGCTTAGGACCCTGCCGGGCGGGACGCGGTCCACCAGGGCTCCCAGTTCTCACCCCGTTTGTCTGTATTCCCGCTCTGTCCTGCAGACCAAGACCACGCTGGTTCTGCTGCACGACCCGGACTCCGCCAACACCTATGAGGTGCGCCTGAAGCTGACAAAGGAGGCTCTGATAGTTCAGAAACAGGACGTCATCTGCGTGGGTGGAGGCCACCACTGCGGGAATGTAAGTGCCACCAGTTTCCCTGCAAGAGTTTCAGGTGATGAGCCGGGCAAAGGACCTTTAAAGTGTCCTTCAAGGATGATTGCTGATAAAAAGCTGCCACGTCATAGTTAAATGTTTGAAAGCTCTGATGTCACAAAATAAAATGTACTTTTCAGGTAGTATCTTTACTCTCTCCCTGACTGTCTCAGTTTCTTTGTGATATATTTTCTATGAGGAGCTTTATATAAAAATAGCCTCAACTGCTAAGTGAAACATGACCTATTCTCACTGGAAACTCAAGAGGAATAGCGTGATGTGGGCTGCCTGCCTAGTGAGAGGAGCGGCTCCCCAGCGTCACGCTGAGGAGGGTCAAGCAGGGGCTTCTCAGGCCCTGGCAGCCACGGCCACTTTTCCTCTGAGGACACAGATGGGACAAGGTCCTCTCGGCATCAGTTGTATTCTTGATTCACAAATGAAATTTTCTTAAGGGTAAGAAGTTTATTTATTGGAAGCGGTCAAATAGCGATTGAATATGAGAGGAAATCTGTTTGCAACTTTTATCTGAAGAGAACTACAGGCGTAAGTAATGTTGGATGTATATGGTCTCAGCGTCACTCAGGGACCTGCCACTCACTGCTCCCTTGTTTAAATAAGCCCATTAGCTACAAAACTGATCTTCAGGAAATTGTGAAGTTGAAAATGAGTTATTTTCAATGTGTTTTTGAAACTGTTCCAAAAATCATTGGCATTTGCAAATTCAAGTCTGGCTCCCTGGGGCTCTAGAGACTCATTTATTTGGTTTTCTGAGTCTTCATGTCTTTACCTGGGAAAGGAAATGAATAACCACCCTCACCTCCACCCCGGCTTGCGGGCCTGCCCTCCGTGTTTTCTCCCTTGGTCAGTGCTGGAAGGGGGCACTGTCCTGAGAGCCCCCCAGGACCCGCATGCAGGTGGCTCCTGACTCTGTGCTGCGGGCGGGTCTTGCTCCTGTGGACACTAAATGTTTTTGTGCTGTATTAGCTGGAAAAATAAATTGCACTTTTAAAATTTATGATGTCAGATTATCTGCCTAAAATTAAGTTCTTGTCAAAAAATAAAGACTCTTTTCTTGAGAAAAATGGGTGCATGTGTGTGTGTATCAACTTGAGTCTACAAAGTTAGGGGAATAGTCAAACCCTAACAGCATCTGTGCAGTTAAATGTTAACATCCCCTGCTCTAAAGTAAAGGGACCCATCAGCAGGTGGCTTTCTGCCCAACCTGCTTGGCCCATTCCTGAGTGACCTCTCTGGTTCCCCCAGACTCCTCTTTTTTTGAAATATAGAGAACATGTTTGTGGAAACAGGTGCACACCTAGGCTGGCAGCAAGGCAGAGACTCAGAGGAAGCTTTGTAAGCATCAGGTGGGATGAGAATTTCTCATGCACCCCAGGCCCAGGTCATATCAGAATCTACCCCTTTGGTTGGGGCAACTGAATCTACCCTGTTCTTCCTCGGCTGGTTATAGAAATAGAGGCATTCTTGCTACAACAATATATCCTATGTTTTGAGAAGGGGAAGGATTACTTTCCACAAAGGTCACAGCTGCTTTTAGAAATCCAAGGCAGAACATGGTCCACCCACAGCATCCCCAGGACACAGAGTTCTCATTGAATCCATGACATTGAATGTTTCCCGTGTTCCCACCAGGGAACAATTAATTTCCACTGAAAATAATTCTGAAGAGCAGATGGAAGACCTAATATTCCATGGTTGAACTGTCTGGTATACAGCACATATTTACTGAGGACACAATTCAATATTAAGGTCAAGCAGATATTACCTCATCCCTGGGACCTCAACACATACACCCTGTTGAAAATTCAAGTCAACATTATGGTTTAGAGCCTGTAGGTTTATATTTCATTTATTTTGAATAAATGGTGTTTTGAATGCCTCCCAGTCTCAGGGTCCTCTGTCTCCCACTGAGAGTGCCTGATTTTAGAGGGAAGAGCCAGCTTCTCCTTAAATTTCTTGCTTAAGTTTTTGTTTAGATTGCCTTATTTGTTGTAACAGTCACTATACATTTGACATTCTTTTAAGTTGTAAGTTTATATTGGTGGTTTGAATTCATAGGTGAGAAGTTACATAAAGACATTTTCAATAGATCTCTATGTTGTATTTGGGATTTAAGTCATGGCAAGATAACAGAAAGTATTTTAAAGAATTTCATGTCTTCATCTTAAATGACGGACTCAGGAAGAGGAAGTTCTTGGTCTAATGTCACAAAGGAAGTTACAGAGTTAGGGCATTAACCACTGCTTTACTAATTCATAATCCAAGTGAGGCTGTCTGATAAATTAGTGACAACAGCACAGAAGGCAGGATGGTACATGGAATGTTCAGAAAACCACACACAGTCCCGACACTAAACGTTTGGATGACGGTGAAGTTATGGATGATTAGGGAAGAATCCAATCCCTGACGCTGGTATTTGCACCCGGCACGGCTGGGATAGGCATTTTCATCTCCTCCTGCGGCACCTCGGAGGCCAGTCCTGCCCTCCGCAAGGCTGCAGGGTCCCCGCACCTTGGGGTCAGGTTTGCTTTCATCTTTGCTTCCTCTTGGCATCTCCACACCTGTGCAGGTGAGTTAAAGTGATCTCTGAATGACCGGGCGCATGGGCTAGTGAATGTGTAAGTTGATACCTTTTAGACACGTAAGATCTCTAAGTAACATCTAGTAATGTACTAATCGACTCCTTTTGTGGTTCTGAACCTTCAAAAGGCATGTACAAACTGGTTCAGGTAATTATCATAGTGCATTGAGTTTTTTGAAATCATTTTCAAAATACAGATGTATTACTTACATAACAAGTAACGTGAAGGAAACCAAAGAACTGTTACTTCACCTTTGATTGAAGTCATTAGGTGCTCCAAGATTGTTCAAAGGAAATTCCATGTATGATACGCAAAATTCTATAATTGCTTGTTTGTGATAAAGTAAATGTTTTACGAAAACTTTTATTTACCTTCATTTGTACCGTGTTGTTAACTTTTCATTGACACACATTTATTAATTTGTTATTTTTTTCCATCTCCATCAGACCCCAGCACAAAATCCATTTATTTTCAGCTTCTGAAACACAATTTCTACATCTTCATGCCATGAGTGGGTTCAGAACCCCTTGTTGAGACCCACACATCCCCCTGGTTCCCTGGATCTGTTTAGGCAGTGACCCGGGGGGGCCTGTGAGAAGTGGCTTCCAGGAAGCTTGGCCCTCACCCCACTGAGCTTGCCAGGACAAGAGGATGTTAGGACACACCAAGTGTAATACGGACAAAGCAGGAAACAAGGGTGTCAGGCCTTTCACTTGTTCCTGGTGAGCTTACCAGTTGAAGGAGAGTATTTGGGAGGCTCCACATTAAAATTTTAATATGAATAATTCACTCACTTTACTCCTATTTTGTCCCAGGGAAATATATATATATGTGTGTGTGTGTGTGTGTGTGTATATATATATATATATTTATATATATATATATATTCTTGCCAATTGCATGGCTGGCTTTAAATTGGAACCAACTTGCTATGATGGTCGCTAGTATACTTCCACATGTCAGGATTAAGGACCAATTTTTGCTTGAAATTTATTTCCCTTATAATTACAATGGTCACTGCCCTATTTCTTGGATGAATTTATATCCAGAAGATGTATTTCCAGAGGAGTGAACTGCATGGTGAGGGAGTGACAGGTGTACAAAATGTGAGACATGTGTGGGAAAGGAGCAGGTCGACCCAGCAGGTAAACCCAGCAGCAGGTGATCTGTGAACTGTCTTTGCAGCGGCTGCAGCGGGAAGGTTAACAAGGACTTTGAAATTCATAGCTTAGGGAGAAAACTAGATGGTCTTTCTGAAAAGACCGTGGAAACAAGTAACAGAACACAGTCCTCAGCCGAAGATGCCAAATTCCCTCCCAGATCTGCATGGTGGCTGACTCCCCAAATTCCCCTCTGCCTTAGAGTCCAACACTGCAGAGCCTGAAGGCACTTACGTTGGAGTTTACTGAACAAGGGAAGTTCTGGTTTAGAGAACATCAAAATCCCCAAATAGGGTTGCACCTGTGGCTCAAAGGAGTAGGGCACTGGCCCCCTATGCTGGAGGTGGCAAGTTCAAACCCAGCCCTGGCCAAAAAAAAAAAAGAGAGAGAGAGAGAAAAAGAAAATCCCCAAATAGTGACTGGTTTGGCCATATTCATTGTAAAAGTTTAAACCAAATTTAGTTAAGGATAAAATAGTTCATACGTGTTTGTGTACATGGGTGTACCCACACAGAACACCTTATACAGAAATGAAATACAAAAATATGTCATTCAAATGTAAGTTTAAATAGAAATCATAGTAGCAAAGAGATTTTTGCATACTCTGCAAAACATTTTAATTATTTTTTCTTTTAATTAAATAATTTTTCAAGCATAGAAAAAGTTTAAAAGTAAACAGAATGCCCTCTACTTATCTTTCATATTTAGTATCTGCCAACACATTTACTTTCGGCCTCTCTTCTCAAAGAAATGAAATGCAGGGACCCTGGTGCTGGCTCCTCCCTGACTCCTCCCAGAGAAGGGATGTTCCATTTAATTTTGAAGTTCTTCCGTCATATATATTTTTCGATAGACACCATATATATTTTTGTGCATCTTATGAATTTACGATGGGTGATATGACCTTGTCTCTCTTCACTCTGTGACCCATGGGGCTACGATCTGCCCGTTCTGTCTGTTCCTTTTACACTGTAGTCGTCCAGGGTCGACTGCTCTGTTCCACCCACTCTTGTTTGGATTTAGCCCTCTCCCCCCCAGAAAGGCTTTGCATTTTCAATATTGCTTGTGTATCTGTTCTCATAGCCCTTAGATCCAATGATGAAGCAGTCTCTCAGAATTAATTGTTGACGTGCATGTGATTTCCGTGTTGGAGCTTTGAAGGATGGGGGTGGCTGGGTAACAGGTGTTTGCAGTTGCTCTTCAGTGTTTGTGAATGACTGTGGGCTCAGGCTCGGCTGAGCTGGGGCTGAGCTGCCAGGTGTCCCTCGGTCCTGGCTGACAGGACAAGCAAGGCCAAAGAGAGTCCCAGGTCCCCAGGTCCATCCAGCCTGCAGGACAGATGCCCACTGGAGATGTGAGTACCTGGAACCCTCTTCCTGCCCAGGGCCAGGGTAGAGAGCCCTGGATGTGGTCAGAGGGGAGGGTGTTCCCAGGTTTCTTGTCCAGGCATATGGCTGGGCACAGGCACAGGCCAGGGCCAGCAGGGCCCGGGTCCCCATGCACCTTCTGGCTGTCAGCCTAGGGTGGGGAGGGCTGCCTGCCTACTGGTATGACTGTTCTGGCCACCTAAGTTTGGACCTGGAAAGATCATGCTCAGGACTTTGCCCTGGGGCCAGATACCAATGTCCAGAGGAGCCGGTGTACCACAGGGACATTTTGTATTTTTTTTTTTTTATTGTTGGGGATTCATTGAGGGTACAAGAAACCATGTTACACTGGTTGCATTTGTTAGGAAAAGACCCTCTTACAATCGTGTTTTGCCCCCAAAAGGTGTGGCACACACCAAGACCCCAAGACCC
>CAUYON010074744.1:0-12076 GCA_963573935.1 Arctocebus calabarensis | reverse complement strand
GGCGTGGGAGTTGCTATGGCCGCTGCTCCCAGCTGCTCCCAGCTGCAGTGAAGGCTGGAGGGGTGGGGGCTTTGCGAGGCTGTTGGTGGGGGGTCAGTTATTCTCCAGCTGATGTGCCCGGGGACCTTCCTCACCAACTTCCACAGCTTCCACAGCTCAAAGTGTCTTTTCCACCCCTCTCAGGATTCACTATGGTCCCCGCCTAGTGTAATGCTGACTGATCACCAATTCTTTCTCTCTGTCATTGATCTGGCGAAAAGGCGCTCGCCATTTTGGACATTCCAATGTGTTAGTCTGGCAGAGTCTGGACCCCTTGGCTCACGCCAGGGCTGCCCGGGTCTCCGTGTTTCCCAGTAGCGTCCCTTTCTGATCGTTAAACTCTGAGTTCCATGCTTCAGTGGAATTTTCTCTGATTAGAGCTTGTGGGTTGGGACCTGCTGTCCTCCCTGTGGAAGGGGCCAGCTGCCCCTCCGCCAGGCAGGGGGAAACAGTCTGCAACAGTTTCCATGGTTAAGAACTATATTTCAAATGCCCCAATCCTCCCGATCTCTGTGTCTGACCAGCTGCCCGTCCACTCCAATAGTTCACACGGGGAAAGATCCAGAGCTCCCACCCTCTCACCTGCTGACCTGGGAGAGATGGGCTACGGGACGGTCTCCACTGCCATCTTCCAGCACTCCCCCTCTCTCTTCCCTCTTTCAATGAAGTAACCTGCTGTTTTATTTTAAAATAACTTTTTTAGGCTAGTTAAGTGAAGCAGTGGGACTGAAGAACTAAAATTTTATTTTATCAATAGAATATGTGCATATAATTTTAATAACAGAAAATGTTTTTAGGTACATAATGAAAATAGTAGTGTTATTTTCCCCTAAATTCTTGTCCTCCAAGACAATTGTTTTAGCTATTTCTAATCATATTTATTCTCATATTTCTATGTAATATTCTTACATTACTTTTTTATTATTTAGTTATAGATACTCTTTATTGGCTTCCTATTATGCAAATTGGTAACATAGCTCTCTTCTACCTCCCATAAATACATACACATAAATACACACATGCCCTTCCATTTCTCCCCCTATAATTATATTATAGTTTTTAGTTTAGTTATTATTCAGTATTAACTTGACAATTACCATATAAATATACAGTTAAGCTGCATGGTATACACCATGATTATGTTTGTGTAGATTTTGTTTTCCCAATAGTTCATTCATAATTGCTTCATTGCATTCACTTACTTAACCTTCTTTCTTCTTTTTACCACAGGGTCTCACTCTGTCACCTGGGCTAGAGGAGGGGGGCTTCTTCATAGCTCACTGCAGCCTTAACCTGGGCTCATGCAATCTGCTTCCTGAATATTTTTCTGTTTTCTCTGAGTTTTTCTCCACGTTGGTTTATTTGGTTTGATATCTATCTTTCTGTTAGATGTTTTCCTCAGTGTGTGATGATCTTTTTCACCCACTCACACTTTTAAGAGAGGCACTAAAAGTGACAACACACATTGCTTTGGGAAACACTCAAACCATGCTTCCCTCTGAACTCCACAGCACAATAGTCAAGACAGATTTCTGTGATCAAATGGGAGGATTTTTCCCCATACACCAAACATACAAGCTGGACATCCTCCAATTGAATTCTGACACTGTCTTCTTAGAGACAGCATCAGATCCCATAGGACGAGGGCTCAGTCCCCAAAACTCCACCACCACTACTACCACTACCCCGACACCTGTCACATATCCTGGCCTCCAGAAGTTCTGACGAACTGACTTCAAGTTGAGGTTCTCATAACCCCCTCTTTGGGTTCAATTAATTTGTTGGAGCAGCTCAGAATGCAGGGAAACATTTACTGGCTTATTTATTATAAAGAATATTATAAATGATACAGATAAAGAGATATGCAGCATAAAGTATAGGGGAAGGAGCTTGGAACATCCATGGTCTCCCTGGAAATCCTTCAGGAACCTCCTTGTGTTCAGTATAGGAAGCTCTGTGTGTTAGGGTTTGAGCTAGCGCATGTGGGTTTAACAAAAGATTTCTCCAGACAAAGTTTAGTACAGAGAGAAGAAATGTAATTGCTTTCTTCTAGGCATAGGCAGAAAAAGAACCATCACGAAGGTGGAAAAGGAAGAATGTGCTGGTCTCAAAAATTAGCCATTAAAGCCTTTCAAAAGGAAGCTGTAAATTAATGGAGTCCACAAACTTCTACATCCATCTGCTTTCTTTTCTTCCAAGCAGCAGGCTGATGACAGAAATGGTGGCAGGATGTCAAAGTCCAAGAGTTGACTCCCCTGCCTTTCCTTGGAGACAGACTTTATCACTGGAGATATGACTCTGCTCTCAAGATACAGTTTTCTGGCAGTGACTCCTGTAAGTTCACTCAGGACCTCAGTAAAAAACAGATTCTCAACAGCAATTTTAAAGAGAAAGATTTACACCCCTTTTCCATCTGTTCAGCTCTTTCTAGAAGTTGTGCAAAACAGAACTCCTACAAGGTACCTGGCATTGAGAGAGCTTGTAAGGTTGATTTTTAGCTGTTTGTAGGAAATTGCAGGGTTAGATATTATTCTGTTACTTCAGCAAGGCCTCTCCTTTCACTCTGAACCTAATCCTCTTGGGTTTTTACACTTACTCTTAGCCAAAAGTCCAAGAAACGATTCCTCTTTGGTTTTTATGGACAACCTTTTGGAAGAAGTTAGGATTGGCCTTCAGAATTTAGTGCAAATTTGTGACTCACAGTCAGAAAGATGGGGGAAGCCAGAGAGAGTCTGTTTCCTAAGGCTTAATACACCCAACATTAATTAAACCCTTTCTGATCTTATGTTGGTATTTGTCCAACATAATGATTTTTTTTTGTTCGTTTATAAAGAAAAATAAATGAAAACACTTTAATTATTTTATGTAACCTAACATAAACAATAAAATCATCATGTGAATTTATATTTATGTTTTTCTCTTTTGAAACTGTAAGTTGATTACAAGTTAATCACGAGTGTCTTTTCCACACACATAAAGAAGAGCTGGGGAGTACGTGGGTGGCAGAAAAAAGCTAGATTGAAATTTTTTTCCGACAGAAGTAAAAATATTTATTTTTTTATCTTAAAAATCTGGTCCCACAAAAAGGGTCAACACTTTTTTCAGTTCGTGATCTTGACCCTTCAAAAAGACATCTTTCAATTGAGAGGTAAGTTGATAAAAGCAATTTCAGACGCATGCTCAGATCAAATGATTTCTTACATGTTTAAACCAGGAATCCAGGCAACCCTGAACTTGCAGTTCACTGAGCTCCTTCTGTCATTCACAGTCCCTGAAGGAGAAAAGGTAAAGGCTTTCTGCAGATAAGGCACTTCAGAAACCACCCAGGAGAAAATCCAAGTGATGCAGGACAAGGCGGCCCCACGACCTGCCACCTCAGCCCTGTCGGTGCTGATGCTGTGGCAGATGGAGGAACCAGCTTGCTGGAAAGGCCAGACACCTGGGGGGGGGGGGGAAGACACTGGTGTCCTCCTACTGCTCTCTGACTGGTCAATGCCTTGTAAGTTTCCAGGGCCTGAGCCTTCATTGGCTGTAATTGAGGAAGACCCACACCCTAAGAGTTCCTGCAAAACAACCCCCTGGGACTATATAAACCCCTGAGCAGAGAGCTCAAAGACAGACCTCGGAAGGACTTCAGAGAGGGAGCAGGAGGGCTTGTTCCCCTCCTGGGTTCTCTCTGCCAGTAGGTTTGGTTTTTGTAGTTGTTGTAATTTTTATTTCTGTAAATAAATACTCACTACTACTCCTGTGGTCCATCGGTTCCTTCTTCGAATCACTGAGACCAAGAACCTGAAACTCCGGTATCACAAGTCTGCCAGAACTGCACGGAGAACCCATAAGCCCAGAGAGACGTCTGCAGACAGGAAGGCGGAGCCCAACTCTGCTACAACAGATTTTACCTTCTTCCCCAAACACTGCCCCATCTGGTTTCCAGCACCTGCCTTGGCTCTGCACTGCCTACCTGGCTTGGCAGATGTGAACGCCAGGCACCTGGGCAGAGGTGATCACGCTGCCTCAGCTCAGGGCAGGTGCCAACAGTGAGGAGGGCCTTCAGAGGCCCCTGTGTGCTGTGCTGCAGAAGCAGTGCGTTTTGCAAAGTTAAGTTAGTGCAGATTAACACTTTAGCAAAGCAAAATATGTAGCATTTTAAAAAGCTGCTCAATCCTTCCAGTCTCCCTCCTGATTGTCTGTTCAAGCTGTAGCCTGTAAACCAGCTGGAAATCAGGAAGGAATCCCTTTGGAAAGCAGACTAAAGTGGCTATGACCAATGGGAGCACAGAAACTCCCCACTGAGCAGTGATCACCCGTGATTTGTAAACACTGAGAAGGGCTGATCTGAATCCAGACAGCAAACTCTACCCATTCTTTTGCTGGGGGCTTGTGTTTAACGTGGGTCACTGTGATGGAAGATGTCTAGCCTCAGAGTCTTTCTCACACCCAGAGGACAGATGGGGGTGGGCTCCGGGAGCGTTTCTTCTCATGTATTGTGGTGCATACTTGAATCCCAAGGAAACAGTGTGCCCTGGTGCCAACTTACTGCCTCGCATGGAGTTTGTCAAGACAGCCAGGCAAGAAGGAGAGAAGAGGCACTTCAAACAGAGGCCAGCCAGGGAGGGCTTTGTCCTCCCTCCTTTGAGCCAGAGTGGCAGATGAGGGGAAGAGTGCTGTGCTCAGGTCTAATTGGACCCAGCCTGCGTCTGGCTGAGTCTGGCTGGAAGTTGCCTCTGTGGATTTGGCAGACTCTGCCCAGGTGTCTGTGGTGATAGCAGTGGCAGGCTTGGGTGGGGGCCAGGGTACAGCGGTACCTGGAACCAGGAACAAGTGCTGGCTGGGTGAGGGATCTCCCAACAGACACTTGCTCCCCAGGAGGAAGGATCAGGATGGAGGTGTTGCCCCTGGGAGCTGGCTTAGCCCTCCGGAGCTGGCAGGACCGGCTGGGTCCAGGCTGCTTCTTCTTCATGGCAATGTTGAGCTTGATCATCTGGCTGTCCTTAAAGCCTAGGTCCTATTTGGGGCTGGATTCTGGGCTTGTTTTGCAAATTCACATTGCTGCTTCACCCACTTGGAATGGTCCTGCAATGCAACACTGAAGTCTAAGGCATGGCCTCGGTCCCAGAAGGCAATTCCAATAAACACCCATCACCTGTTTCCAACTTCAAAGTGGATAATAAAGTTCCAGCTATGCCAGGAAACTGACTCACAGATGCCTGAGCAAAGAGCTCCCTGTAGCCATGGTTGGTGGCCCATGGCAGGATGTGGTAGATGTGAACCTCTAGCTTGACACAGGGAACAGGGCAAGTCTGAACCGGCTCCCACTCACCCTGCTCCATCTCCGGGCCTGTAGCTCACCAACATCTGGCTCCTCCCCTGCCCCGCCTCCACTTGGATTGGAAATTTTTTAAACAAAAAGACTGCAACAAGGCCTATGGAAGTTACGAGCCAGGAACCATGGATGAAAACCAACTTATATATAAAATACCACACACACACAGACAGCAAATGGATACCAGATTAAAGGCAGGGGAGACAGTAAGAAGGGCCTTATGTCCACTTCCCTAATGCTAATTCTTCTAAAAACAACTCACTGAAAACTCGGCTAATGTAATAATCCTTGTATCCTTGTAATGTTACCTCCCGAATGCTTGACAGATGATAAGTCAATAAACACAGGCAATAATATATGTGTATATATACATATATTATGCATGTATACATATATAATATATACACATATATTGTAATATAATATTGTGTATAATATATACACAATATATGTGTTTATATTATATTATATTATATATCATATATTGTGTGCAATTTAAAATAGACAACTCAGGCTCGGTGCCTGTGGCTCAATGGGCTAAGGCGCCAGCCACATACACATGAGCTGGTGGGTTCGAATCCAGCCCAGGCCCGCCAAACAACAATGCAATTGCAATGACGGCTGCAACCAAAAATAAAAAAAATAAAAAATAAATAAAATAGACAACTCCATATATAATTACTTGGCACAAGTAAGGAACACACTGGGGATGGATCCTTCCCAAAGCCATCTGTCCCTGAGGAAAAGCATTGTGCTGGTTTTGTAAGCCTAGGGTCAGAGGCATGATCTGACCAGATCCTGCCATGTTGGTTTCTAGTCCCTCGGAGCACAGCTCTGCCCACTCACTGTGTTCACATGGGCATGCTCAGGTCACCTGACCTTCAACCTGGGAGACCATGGCAACTGAAAAAACAACTCACAACTTTGTTACACAGAAGTTGAACTAGATTGGTCTGATGTGGTTACAGTAACAAGGATAATGTTTAGATTATAAGTTTTTTGTTTTTGTTTTTTTTGGCCAGGGCTGGGCTAGAACCCACCACCCCTGGTATATGGGGTCACTGCCCTATTCCTTGAGCCACAGGTGCCGCCCTATAAATTTTCTTCCTTCCTTCCTCCCTCTCTCCCTTCCTTCCTTCCTTTCTTTCCTCTCCCCCCCTTTTCTTTTTCTGTTTTTTCTCTCTCTCTTTCATCTTTCCGTGTAGATGTAGATTACTTTCTTCTTGTCAACCCAAGGCACCCATTTTCTAGAAACAGATTAACCTTTGTTACAGAGGGATGGAGAAAAACATCAGGGAGTATTTTCGAGCTTCTGACACGAGATTTTGCATCAAAACAATAGACTGGACACCAGGTTTTATGTGAGATTGTTTTCCAAAGCCCTTTGGTTCCTATTTAGTATAACTGGAAGGCTAAGTCCAGAGAAGTCTGATCACAATTCCTCTCAGGGTGAAGAGAAAATAGCCCAGACATTGGAGTCAGGAAGGCAGAAGACAGAGCTGATGCAGATCTCATACAGGAGGAGCAGAGCTGTCCTTCTGGCTACGGGACATGGGAAACAGAAGAGAGAGGTGGACATGCCAGACAGGGAGGCGTCCTGGTTTTCCCCACTCTGGCCTCAGGCATGGAGGACAAAAGGTTCATTTTCAGGGCCAAACACATTCTTGCCCAGCCCCCCAGTTGGAAAATACTCACTAGGATGCTTCTTACCAACGCTTCCCCTGTCAGATGGTTCAGTCACAAGACAGTCCTGTCTGAACTTTCCCAGTGTCACAAGATCCTCCATCTACACTCTTATCTACTAGGATACTCCAGAAACTCATCACCACAGAAAGAGGGAAGGAGGTGCTTAGGGCGGCAGATCGCTGATCTGAGTTCTCATAAGGGCCTGCTCGAGGTACTGAATTAGTTCCGCGTAAAGCTGAATAAAAGGGTGTTTGTCCCATCAAGATACTGGAAACTGGAGGCTTAAACCCCAGTCATGTGTGCGCTTCTGAGTTTTCTTCCTCCCTGCATATGAGCAGCAAACAGCAGAGACTTAAATGAAAACTTCTGAGTCACCCATCCTGTAGCTGACTCCGCTGTGATTCCAGCTAAGCACACAGGTGCTGAAGGGTCATCCCTCCCACCCATTTCTCCCTCGCTGTTTACCTCCTGGTTTCTGTTAGAAGGGTGGGAGCCTCACACAGCCAGGAGGTGCCTGGCTCCAAGTTGTGAAACCAGCTCCTGTCATGTAGGCATGTGAAAAGTTTGTTTTTCTTTTATATGAGGCCAGTGAACTAAAACAGATGGTCAACCCCATTCAATCGGTGAATCGAAGATGAACTATGTGTAACAAATGGTGCTGTCAAGTCCTCTCACTTCAGCTGTTGTTCCTCTTGAGAACATGGGTGTGTCTATTAGGCTCTGTTAGTGGGGGAGATTTCTTCCTGTTTTTGTAATCAGATTGCCTGGGATGCACCCTATATTCTGATTTAATGCTTATTCATTAATAAAACTATTTTCTGGGCAGGGTGTGGTGGCTCACCTGTAATCCTACCACTCTGGGAGGCTGAGGCAGATGGATTGCCTGAGGTCACAAGTTCAAGACCAACCTGAGCCAGAATGAGACCTCATCTCTAAAATACAGCCAGGCATTGTGACAGGCGCCTATAGGTACTTGGGAGGTTGAGCAAAGAGAATCACTTATGCCCAGACGTTTGAGGTTGCTGTGAGCTGTGACGCCACGGCACTCTACTGAGGGCGACATAGTGAGACTCTGTCTCAAAATAAATAAATAAATAAAATAAAACTATTTTCGTTTTCTACTACTTTTTTGGAGAAATGTTCTGGCCTGGGAGAATATTTTGATTTTAATTATATTTCCCCAGCACAGGATGTTGTCAATGGGGTTTCTTGCTACTCTGTCACACTTAACTAGAAATAAAATTGCATTTTTTCCTTGGGGCCAGGTCTCTCTCTCGGAAGGATCATTCAGCTGAGTATTCTCTATGGAAGGATCATTGAGCACCACAATGAGGCCACAGCCCTTGAAGTCAACCATAATCCTACTCCCCCGTCCAGTGTGTCCCTGAGCTCTGTGGATACGTCCTCTTTTTCAGCTCTTGTCTCCACATCCACAGCTACCTCCCTAGCAAGGGTCTATTTTACCTTCTGCTGTTCCTACATCACGTGCATCTGCATTCAGACCACAAATATTTTTTGAACATCTATTATACACCAGAGACAGAGTAGACCCTTTGTGAAGACCAAAAAAACAAACAGTACGCGTATACTTGAAATTCGCCAAGAGTGTAGCTTTTAAATGCTCTCACCACACATGCTGCACAGGTAACTAGGCGAGGGGGGTGAACTTGTCAATTAGCATGATTGCAGCAATTATTTCACAGTGTATGTGTATAGCAAAACATCACGTTGTGTAGCTTAAATGGATGCAATTTTTATTTGTCCAGTGTACCTCAATGAAGTTGGGTAGGGGAAGAAAAAAATCAGCAGTCCACAAAATAAGCCAGCTGAGCTATAGAAAGTTAGAAGATAGTAAACGCTATGAAGAAGAATCATTTCAGCAGGGTAAGGATGCTTGGGAGAGCCAGGTCTGCAAAGAAAGCTTGAAACAGCCTGCCCCCAACCTGTGCATACAAAGAGATTGACTGAGGCCGGTGTCAGTAAGCTGGTCAAGGTGAGCTTCATCAGGAAGGTGACATTTTAACAAAGGGCTAAAGGAGGAAACAGGCACCAGGCGCGTGTATGGGAAACCACACTGCAAGGGGAGGGAGCAGCCGATATGTAGGCTCTTTACGCTCTGGGGCCTGATTAATATTCCCAAACATTTTGACTCTGCTCAAACATCTATATAGTACCTCATGACCTGTGTGATAAGACTTCCACAATTGGGTTTCTCCTAATCCTCGGGCTAGTGGACTATCTCTCATAGCTGCTCCTAGTAACCACGGGCCCCAGTCAAAGTCTCCTCCCACTTATAGGCCACCTTATATGTTTCTGCTATAACTATGTTCTACCTGCATTCTACTTTACATATTTTTAAATATTTAATATTGGAATATATTAAATTGACTCAGTGCCTGTAGCACAGTGGTTGTGGCGCCCACCACATACACTGAGCCTGGCAGGTTCAAACTTGGCCCGGGCCAGCTAAACAACAATGACAACTACAACAACAACAACAAAAATAGCCGGGCATGGTGATGAGCACCTGTAGTCCCAGCTACTTGGGAGGCTGAGATAAGAGAATCACTTGAGCCTGAGAGTTTGAGGTTGCTGTGAGCTGTGACTCCATGACACTCAACCAAGGGTGACACAGTAAGTGTGTCTCAAAAAAAAATAAATATATTAAATTATATTAAATATAATACTTCAATAAATATATTAAAATATATTCATATTCTTTTATTAAAGTAAGTGAATCCCAAAGGGACCCTTATATTCATGGCTGTAAAATGAAAAACCAATATAATGTTCTGGATACCACAAGCAACTTACACTTAATCTTAGCCAAAAGGCTGAGAAGCGATCCCACAAGTAACTTAAAATAGATACAATGAAACAAGGCTGACTAGGTTTGGTTGCCAGCCAAAGGCCAAATCTGAGGTCAGCTTTCTCTTTATTAACAAAGGAAATTCCCAACTATTACAGCTGAGTAGAAAAACTTGAGATTTTTTTCTCATTGTAGATCGTTGCGGTTTTTTTTTTCTTTATGATTCAATGTTACTTAATTCAATGAACCTGTACACCCCAAATTATGCCATGTGTCCGTTCATTCTGTGTTTTAGGAAACACTGCATGGGTCAAAACAGATTTATTAGAAGGAGGATCTTTCCTGCATCTTGCATTTCCATTCGTGAGACAGGAACTCCGTTATTGCAATTCCTGTCCTTATCTGCTCTAGGAAATAAAAAGAGATTTACCCAATTGGTAGATTAAATAAAGTGGTGCACTTGGTTCAATCTCTCTCTCTTTTTTTCCCTCAAAAGCAAGCTGGCCCTTGGAGGTAAGCATTCTCCAGTGTGGGTCTTAGATTTTCCTGTGGTGATCCCTTTCTCTGGTTGGACGCTGCCTATTCATCTAATTTAGAAATTCAATAAGCATGTTCATCCTACACTAAGCTAAATAGTGTGACTGGATAGTTATAAAATTAAAATAGAAGAAAATTTATTCTTGATCCTGGCTGGAAGATGGCAGCGGAGATGGTCCTGTAGCCCATCTCTCCCTGGTCAGCAGGTGAGAGGGTGGGAACTCTGGATCTTTCCCTGTGTGAACTACTGCAGTGGACGGGCAGCTGGTGAGACACAGAGGTTGGGAGGATTGGCGTGTTTGAAATACAGTTCTTAACTGTGGAAAATGTTACAAACCGTTTCCCCCTGCCCAGCGGAGGGGCAGCCGGCCCCTCCCACAGGGAGGACAGCAGGTCCCAACCCACAAGCTCTAATCGGAGAAAATTCCACTGAAGCATGGAACTCAGAGTTTGATGATTAGAAAGGGGCGCTGCTAGGAACCACGGAGACCCGGGCAGACCTGACGTGAGCCGAGGGGTCCGGACTCTGCCGGACTGACACATTGGAATATCCAAAATGGCAGCGCCTTTTCCCCAGATCAATGAGAAAGAGAAAGATTGGGTGACCAGCCAGCGTTACACTAGGCGGGGACTCGGGTGAAGCCTGAGAGGTGCAGAAAAGACACTTTGAGCTGTGGAAGTTGGCGAAGAGGGCCCCCAGGCACTTCAGCTGGAGAATAACTGAAGTTCAAGGTCCCACCAACAGCCTGGCAAAGCCCTCTCACCTCCAGCCTTCACGGCTGCTGTGAGCCGCTGCTAGCTGCGGCCATAGCAACCGCCGCTGCTGCTGCTGCTGTGGTCGTGCAGCCGCCAAAGCTGCTGCTACCATGAGCCGCAGTACCGCCGCCCCGTGAATAGTAACACCACCACCTCCGACACTACCGCGGCCCTGGAGATCTGCAGCGACCGTGAGCCCCTGCCCCCGCAGCCACCGCAAGCCCTGCTCCCACCTCCCATCTCACAGCAGATTGTTGTTGCCAGACTGCAATTCTATATACATATAAGAATAATAATATTTTTGAGATTTTTTTTTTTTTTTAATATCCTTTTCTTGGAGGCGCTATCGACAAATAATTCTTTACTTCACTTTCTTTTCTTAGGCTATTTTTATTAACTCCTATTCTCAACTGAACATTCTTCTTCCTCTCCTGTGTTAATTTCTTTGTTCTTTCTCCCCCTCCTCTCCCTCTCTTCTTATAGATTCTAAAAGTGCTTATATCATATTTGCTAGAGGCTTTTCTTCTTCTCTATTCTCAAGTATTTAATAAGAAGCATTTTTATTGTAGAATTCTTTTTTTTTTTTCTTCTTAGCTGTTGTTCTGTGATTGGCTGTTTGTTTGTTATGTTTTGTTTGTATGTTGATGTTTCTGACTGTGGGTGCATCTGTGGGCTTAGGTGTCTGGTAGCCCTTCCACGAATGTATTAGCCCATTTGCTATTAATGTGATTGGTGTTATAAATGTTTTCCTTGCCACCTTGATACTTCAGTTCACCCCCTGCCCAGGATTGGAAGTCTAGAACTCCAACTCATCCACAATCTAGACTGACTGCATTTACAATTGGACTGGAACTCTTGAACTGTACAGGCTGCAGTCACCACACCAGTACCTAGGTGGAGGGCTGGTCAACCACAACTGTAGAAGT
>CAUYON010074738.1:0-15040 GCA_963573935.1 Arctocebus calabarensis | reverse complement strand
CGGGCGCCTGTAGTCCCAGCTACTTGGGAGGCAGAGGCAAGAGACTCGCTTGAGCGCAGGAATTGGAGGTTGCTGTGAGCTGTGATGCCACAGCACTCTACCCAGGGTGACAGCCTGAGGCTCTGTCTCAAAAAAAAAATTAAATGTTAGAACAGAGTTGGGGATCAATTGTGTGAAAAGAGTGAACAATCAGTAAAGTATTCTAAATGAGGAAGACAGTGGAATACAGAGGTATGGAGCACAGGGAGAGTCAGATGCCACAAGTACCTTGATATGAACAGAACAAGACAAGTATTGATGGAGTGGTTTTCCTGCAAGCAGACATATGTAAAGATCTGGAGCTCTTAAAAATGGTCCAAGCTGGAGATATTGATCTGGGAGTCTTCAGAACATAAACAGTGGCAGAAGACCAAAAGAAGGTCTAAGATAGGGTCACATGAGAAAGAAAATACAGTGAGAAGTGAAGAACAAAGCTTTGACCCATACTTTAGATTCTACCTAAGAAACATGAGAAGTAGCAGTAGGAGGCAAAGGAAGATAACTTATTACAAAATTATCTCAGAAAAACAGGGAGAAATGTCAGGAAGAAAGGATTGGTCAACAGTGTTAACTGCCACAGAAGTGGATCAAGTCCTAAGCAGAAAAATGCTTGGGTTGGGCAATATGGAGGTCATTGGTTAACTTAACTTAAGGTCATTGGTGGGGAGAGGATGAATAAAAAAGAGTTAAGAAAATAAGATAAGATAGTGTAGTCCAATTTATGCAAACACTAACCTGAAAAGAAGGAGAGACTGTTGATAGATCTAAGACAAATTGACACTAATACATTGACCCATTTCACTATATGACATTACTACCAATGAATAAGTGTTTGTTGACTGTGTGAGTAAACAAATATTAAATACAATGAAATAATTGACTTTAACAGAAAGGTGAAAAGTTTTCTTTAATTAATTAATTTATTTATTTTTTGAGACAGAGCCTCAAGCTATCACCCTGGATAGAGTGCTGTGGCATCACAGCTCACAGCAACCTCCAATTCCTGGGCTCAAGTGAGTCTCCTGCCTCTGCCTCCCAAGTAGCTGGAACTACAGGCGCCCGGCACAATGCCTGGCCATTTTTTTGGTTGCAGCCGTCATTGTTGTTTGGCGGGCTCGGGCTGGATTCAAACCCACCAGCTTAGGTGTACGTGGCTGGCGCCTTAGCCCGTTGAGCCACAGGCACCAAGCCGAAAGGTGAAAAGTTTTCTAACACTCTCTTCTAAATTAAGGTTCCCAGCATGGTACATTAATATAATAACGATTAGTTCAAAAAAAACCCTGGATTAGTTACCTTATTTATGTTCATTTCTTGCCAAATACTAACAAATCCTTGCACTGAATACACATAAAGTCACGAGCAACTAAAAGCAGCTTGAGGCAAAAGAAAGAAAATTGGACTGAGTTCTGCTCCAGTTTTCCAACCACTCACTTGTATAACGTGGATTAAGCCCCTTCATCTCTCCAGGTCTTGGTTTACTCTCCATATGATAGAACATGGACTGGATGAGGAATAGAAAATAGAAAGCAAA
This sequence comes from Arctocebus calabarensis, assembly GCA_963573935.1. Taxonomy (NCBI): domain Eukaryota; kingdom Metazoa; phylum Chordata; class Mammalia; order Primates; family Lorisidae; genus Arctocebus; species Arctocebus calabarensis. The sequence goes on along the minus strand of CAUYON010074738.1, from coordinate 13,470 downwards.
TTATTTCAGTAAGTGTAAAGCCTAACCAAAACCCCATCAGCAAGGATTAGGTATTTTTTTTGCAAGAAGAATTTGCTATTAATGTTAAGATTGAGTTTGTTTTAGTTATATTTGGAGATATGTATACATTTCACAAAATATATTCCACAATGAGTAGTCAAAATCATCTCATATATATCATGTGCTAAAAACTCAAATCAAAAACATTTTAAAAATAGAAATCAGAACCATGATGCAGTGAATATGCTACTTGTTTAATACTATTTTTCACAAGAAATATAATTTAAAATATATATGAGTATGAGCATATGTATTAGACAAGTCAGGAAAATGAAACCACATTGTTTATAACACAGAAGGTATAACAGAGGAAGTTGATTTCACCCATGTCTGAGGGCAGAATAAGTAAAAAGGGAACACCCAGCTGACTCAGGAAGCAACTATGTCTGAGGTTAAAGGAACAAAAGGGATAACCAGATCTGGGGCTCTAAGGAAAGAACTTGGGCTGGCTATTGCTGGTCCCTCCGAGGGAACATGAAGTGGTTCTGGAATTGCCCATAGGAAGCGGAGGCTGAAGTCACCTCCACAGAACCACAACCTGATGCTTACGAGAACTGCCATTGGCTCTGAGATGGAGCTAACAAGAATAAAACAAACTTAAAAGCAGGAGGAAAGTTTGTCTCCTTTCCCACTCCCCACCCCTTAATACTTTCACATCCTACTCTAATGACTTTAAAAAGCTGCCAAGGAGATCTAAGGTATGAAGTTTGCAAAGTCACTCCTTTAGCATCACAAAGTAGAATCAAAAGGAGGACACAGAAGTGAGAGACCACAGATAAATGACTTGCACAACTTATAGTTAATGGAACAAAAAATAATTCAACGCTGAAGAAGGTATCTTAGGGAAGATGAGAATTACAGGGATTTATACATGAACGAATGAGCACATTTAAATACAAATACGTGTAAGGAACAACATACAGAAAGAAGAAAGAAAGAAAGACTATTTGGGCTTCATGGAAAAAATTTCTGTTAAAAAAGGAAGATGATGGCTCGGCACCTGTGGCTCAGCGGGCTATAGGCGCCAGCCATGTAAACCTGAGCTGGCGGGTTCAAATCCAGCCTGGGCCTGCCAACCAACAATGACGGCTGCAACCCAAACAAAAATAGCTGGGTGTTGTGGCGGGCGCCTGTAGTCCCAGCTACTTGGGAGGCAGAGGCAGGAGACTCGCTTGAGCCCAGGAATTGGAGGTTGCTATGAGCTGTGATGCCACGACACTCTACCCAGGGTGACAGCTTGAGGCTCTGTCTCAAAAAAAAAAAAAAAAGGAAAATGATAATGTGAAACTAACAATAATAATATTAAAAGTTCCACGTAATTAAATTAGGCTTAAGGAAGAAATTAACCCTTACGTTGGTTCCACAGGCCATGATGAAATGTCCCACAAGACCTAATAGCCTAAAGTCTAGGATTTCTGGGTTGATATGCTCATGAGCAAACACTAGTCAAGAGGTGCCCTGAAGTTAAGATAGACCAACAGTGACATCTGCTGCCACGGACTTATTTTTAAAAGGCCCAGTCTCAACAGTCTCAAGTTAACTTCCCTGCCAAACCACAGGGCCTCTACTGTGATGAGTCAGCACTTGTGGAATTCCTGTTTGTCATTTGTGCTATTAGAAGATTTTTTAAGGCTAACACAGAACATGGGAAAATGAGAGAATGTTTGAAAATGTAACTAAAACAAACAAAAACAGTGGGGGTAAACATACAAGTGATGAGAAAAAGAAATTTCAGGTTGTCCTTTCTCATGCTGTTTTTCCTTTGGCTAAGTAGGTTCAAATTAATTTTGTAGTTGTTAGGACTCATAAGCATGTCCTCAGTGAAAAGAAGGAGTAATTTAACTGTTGCAAGCTTCAGTGGATTCCAGGCCCAAATTTACAGCATAATACCCAGACCAGAGGAATAAAAAATCCAGTGATCAAACAAGAGTATGTGGAAAATATTTAGAGTAACCCTTGCTTAGGAAACCACTTCCTAGTTATCTAAGTGTTTACCTTCATTATACCTCCTTTAACATCTACTGACCCTCTGGCTTTTCCTTTTTCCTTTTTGAAAGCCAATAGAACATAAGGTTTGAATCAAATACTATGACTTGTTAAAAACACATATTGTCATCTGTGTAAAGTGGTCATTGTGCTCATTTATATAAACCAAGACATAATACCTCAAGAAAATCATGGGTCAATTTGCTTGCTAAAGAAAAATGGCAAATGGTCTGAATTAGTTATTATGAAACAAGATGAACAATAAAGGCAGATATTGCAATTGAAGGAGAAGTGGATTAAGAATTCTATCTTCTAGACTGAGGTTCTGACCATAGTTACATGTATCACCTTGAGAAAATCACTTACCATCTCTTGGTCTCAGTTCTTTCTTCTGTAAAATGGAAGAAATGAGCTATCTGAGGGATGAAAAGTGTGTTGCAACTCACTTCCCTTCTTGGACTATGTGGCAGTGGTTCCTTATGAGTTAATCCTGACATTGCATCCAGACTCACTGGGAAAGAATGCTGACTAATTAGCAAGGTCTAATAGTCACTTACGAACAGCATAAGTGTAGAGTAGGTGGGTGAATGTAACATACATACTAAAACATAGACCACATAATTTCTCATCTTTTCTGGAAGCTGTTGATTCTACTAACTATCATTTTTAGTGCCGACTATAATTTAGCTATGCAAGATGCTCAAGAAACATTATTTCTGACAAAAAAAAATTAAACCTCAGAAAAACTAAATAATTTTCCCAAAGCTATACAACATAGCTGGACTCAATTATCAACATAATATCCCAACATTCTCTATTATAAATGAAATCTTCTCATATTTCATATCACATTCCCTAACCCTCTCAAGACATAAAATCTGTATTATAACATCATATGTCTTATGAAATGATACCTTAATACACCCATTGACCAATACAAAGAAAGAATGATGGTTTTGATGAGAATGAAATTTGGCTAGCTCATCTAAACATGACAGACAGGGAAGAGTCTCAGGGAGAAAATAGCTAAACAAACAGACTAGGAAGGATTGTATGTTGAAAATTAAGTGACAAATGAAGGAACAATAACTAAAAACAAGTCTTAACTTTAAAGTAAACAGAATTCCAAACAAATAAAATAAGAGGGATCCCGAATCCAGAGTTGAAAAGAGAAGGTAAAAGCAAGATACTGTGCAATTGATACAACTGAATCAATTTGGGAAGTTTAACTGACCTAATGCGTCCACAAGTCTGAGATGAGCTAGATACACTTGAATGTCCAATAAACACAATTCAATGGTGATGGTTTATAAATAATTCAGACAATTGATTCCTGGTGAAAAAATATTTTTTAATGTTTTTTTAATTTGATGCAGTACTTTGGACTTTTTAGGTTATCATGTCCAGGTACATTAGAAGAAACTAACTCTTCCCACCAGATAACAGAATTCTCAGAAGTGACATCACAAAATCGGTCTATACTGACTAATCATAGAATTACATACTGATACTTTTAAAGTACATACTCAAAACTTTACAATTGTAAAAAAGTGTACTTAATACATGATAAGTGAAGAATAAATGTTTATAATATGAATAAATAAGCTAATCATAGGACCACCAGATACCTTAATATGAAATTCTATCTGACCATTAATAATTTTTTTTTGCTATGTGTATCTTCTTATATCTGATTTTCTCAGTAATTTTAGATTAGAAAAAAGGCTTTAAGAAAATAAGATGCATGGCCAGACACGGTAGCTCCTGCCTGTAATCCTAGCACTCTGGGAGGCCGAGGCAAGTAGATTGCTTGAGCTCCTGAGCTCAAGACCAGCCTGAGCAAGAGTGTGACCCCCCCATCTCTACTAAAAATGAAAAATGAGGCAAGAAGATCACTGGAGCTCAAGAATTTGAGATTGCTGTGAGCTGTGATATCACTGCACCCTACCAAGGACAACAAAGTGAAACTGTTTAAAAAAAGAAAGAAAGAAAGAAAATCAGATAGGAGAATGGTACACATAGAAAAAAATTATTAATGGTCACATTGAATTTCATATTAAAGTATCTAGTGGTCCTATGATTATCTGACTGATTTATTCATATCATAAACATTTATTCTTCACTTATCATGTATTAAGTACACCAGGATAGTCATCAGGAAAGCATTAATAAAATAGTCCTAATTTTGAGGAATAGACATAGAGATAGGCATATAAATAAATAGAAATACACAGTGACCAGTAAATCAGCTGGACTATGTTTGAAGCACATATGTATTATGTGAAAGCAAAGTAATTATTTTCTCCCAGGAGATCAAGAAAGGATCAGAAAGACACAGAAATACAGAAACTAACTGAAGGTCAATGTTTCTTAGGACACTAGCAGTTTACATGTTGTTTACATAATATTAAAATAGTCAAAAAGGTTAAAACTGAATTCATAGGCTTTTAGAAAGGCCCCACTCACACAGAAGATAGGTCTGGGAAAAAACAGCCAATGACCACATGAAAAAATACTACTTATATAATTATGCAAAGCCAAGTGTTGCATTATTTTTCATCCCTACTAGTCCAAGCCAATATCATTCCAAGGTGTGAAGGCCCATCATAGTATCACGCACTAAGAAAGTCAACACAAGAAAGGCCCACAAAGAATGTTATTCCACATGTACTCTGTGACTAATTCTGTTTGTGGAATTAACTGAGCCATGGTCATGGGTCACATTCAGCCAGCCAAGAGAATGTTTCCAGAGTGTAATTGTTCTGGGCATCAAGGCACTTTACAGCATGTTCCCATTGCCTTTTGATACTTTGTGGCCAGGAGACTGCTGAGAAAATATTATTCACCAGAATTAGACTGGACTAGTCAACCTCCTGGTTATTACATCTCCATGTCAACACAAGCTGTGTCTGCAACCGAACTTACCAGATGTTTCTAATTTCTGTACCTTCTGAACTACAAGCTGGATTTTTTTTTTCTGGCTTTGAAATATTTTAAACAAAGGACTTTCTGTAATGGTTCAGGAAACTTACAAAATTAGAATCCTGGTTAATATCAAAATAAGAGTCCTGGCTCTCCTGCACCACCACACTGATGGGATTTCTGCCTTGATAGTCACTACCTTTGACATTCTCTCAAAGAGTTTTTAGCTGTAGGAGTTTTATTCTCTCTCTAGAGATTCCCACATGGATAACCTATAGAAAAACGTTACTAAAATCTGGAGTTGATGACACATGCTCTGTTGCTGTATTACCTAAAATAAATGATAAATAAATTAAGGACCTTATTGTCTATAAAAATCATCAATTCACATACCTTTCAAATCAGCAGTTGCTTTTCCAGAACACTATCCAGAGATTTTACACAAGGAAGTTTAATAAAGTTATTCACTGCAGCTTTGTTTGTTAGGAACTGGAAGTTGGACACATAAGTGTTTGTATGTAGGGAACTGGTAGAATATTCTATTCTATGTTCACACAGGGAATAATATGTAGCCCTTAAAATAATTAGACACATATAACAACATTATAAATCCCTTACAACAATTTCTAGGTGAAAAGTAAGGTGAAGAACTAGGTCAATATGTGTGTATGTATCTAAATAAACACACACACACACACATATATATATACTGTATAACTTTGTGTAGTTTTGAATTTAATTTGTTGCCATATGCAAGTATACATTTTTAACTATAGAACTGTTTCTTTTCTTTTTTTTTATTGTTTGGTATTTATTGAGTGTACAAAGAATTAGGTTACACTGATTGCTTTTGTTAGATAAATTCCCTCTTATACTTGTGTCCCCACCCCCAAGAGGTACCCCATGACCTCAAGTTGGAACAAGTCTTCTTAGTAAAGCATCACGAGAATAGAGAAGCAAGAATCCAATGTACTCAATTCTAATATGAAGTCAGTAGATGATCCTATACAAGGTGGGGGGCAGAGGAATGCAAGTATTTTTTTATTCAACAATAAATAAGTTGAGAAAAGTACAGGAATATAAAAACATGAGACCTAGAGGAAACTATACAAAATAAATTAATGAAAATGAGGCAAGATGGATGGGGATGAGGGGGAAGAAGGAAATATAAATTGTGAAAGTTCTAATTTCCAAAACCATAAATGAATATATCTCTTATTCTCACCAGTAAAATTTCCAGCTGTGTTACAGGCTGGTCTATCCCAGTTCTGATTCTTTGCAACCCCTCGGAAACGGCATTTCACACTTGACTGCAGACTGCTTTCTTCTGTGAAACTCTTTGCTGGTTCCTGAGCTGGTCCTCTGTCACTCCTGTCACTCTCAGGTGGACTTCATCTCCCCCATTCAGGCTTTGACTACGGGCCCTTCCCGCTATCTCCAGACACTCCTTTAGAAGCATATTTCACTCACATTTATATTTTAAATGATTCCCCAAACTACGCCTCCAACATTCGTATGTGTCCTGTCATCTTTCTGGTCTTCTCTTCCCTTTTCAAGCAAATCGCATTCCGACATTGGCCAGTTCTCCGGTTGGCTAAAGAGAGTTTCCACCATTTTCTATAACAAACATTAAACTTAATCTCCCTCAGTTTCTCTTCCTTTCATAGTTTATATATGTGTATTTACAGACTTCAGAGTTAAATATCGAATCTCTCAAAGTTAGCAAAATGTTTACCAACATCCTCCCATCCTCCTTCTCTAGCTCAGAATAGTGTACTAGATTGTTACTCAACAAATTCTTATTGAATATTTTATTTTTATGAATAAAGCAGTCCTCCCTCTTAATCACCAGACCAATTACACAATTTGGTATACATAATAGCACACAAGAATTTTCTTGGTGAGTGAATGATTGATTTCTAATTCCACTGGTCCTACAATAGATTTTAAAGTCTACAACAAAATTATTTGTTTATATGTCTCTCCCCGCTCATCAGACCAAGCTTTTTGAAGCGAGGGCCCATGTGTTTTTTGTCTTCATATTGCTGGGGAATGACTCTCTTTATGAGCTTATAATAATTCCTTATTGAAATAATGACTATAAGAAAAACAAAAATGCATGGTCAAAAGTATTTTCCGAAAAGGATTTTAACATTTAATAGATGAATCTTTTTCTAATGAAAGAAATATTTTGTACTCCCATGGGATAAAATATGCCTGTAACTATTGTGGCAGGCATGAATAAAGTTTACAAATTCTTATATGCAATAAATACAAATTAAGTTTTCATTATCCAAAGGGTTCATTCATATGAATAGGTCATGCAGACTAGAAACTTCAAGTTGACTCTCTGAAAACTTCCCCCATCCTTTAGAGTTGTGTTAAGGTTTATAGAAGAGGAAAGGATCTTGTACAGTTAAGAATTAAGGGGAGACAGAGAAACTAATATGGTCCTAAAGTCACCTCTGATATAAAGAAGTCTGTCCTACCATCTTTCATATAAAGAGGTCTGTCATATCATGGCTTATGGTCTTCCAGGCAGCAGCTTCACTATCTTTCTTGGAGCATAGAAAGTTTTCTGTTCACCACCCACTAGAAGCCTCATGGAAGGACCTTCTTGGAAGCACCTGACCAAACCCGATCCTCTCAATAGCATTGCCAGGAAGTAGAGTGAAACCCTCAGACTGCTACATTACCACGCATCTCAAGGCTTTCCTCTTCTCTGCCCTATCCTTTACTTTCTTACTTTGGTCCTTCAAATAACCAGCCAAGACACTTTTCTTTGTTCACTTTATTTTACTAGGGTTTGATTGCACAAAGCCTTTCCCCATTATGAGGTGTAGATTTCTAAAACAAAAACCAAGTTTCCTGCTTCCACTTAGCCACATCCTTCCCTTGAGTCAATGAGCAGCCCAAACCAAATCTTGAAGAGGAAAAGGAAAAGGGAAAAAGCTTAAAAATGGAGTCACTATCTCAACATATTACCCTGTTTTATTTTTCCCAGCTCTTCCCATTGTTTGTCTTTTGTCTTCTCTTTCCCTTTTTTCATTCTCATGGCATCCAATTCATTCTAACTTCCATCATCCCTTCCCTCTATAAAGCATTTACTATGCCTATATATAATCTTCCATTGGCTAGTGTACAAAGCATAAATTCTGCCAATCTGAAAAATGTGCTTGTACGTTGTTTCAATCTAATTTGTTTCTGCCTGAATCCCAGCATTCATTCTCTTTTCTAGAAAGACTAACCCTTTCATTGATCCCTTATACACTTTTTTTTTTTTTTTTGAGACAGAGCCTCAAGCAGTTGCCCTGAATAGAGTGCTGTGGTATCAACCTCCAATTCCTGGGCTCAAGTGAGTCTCTTGCCTCCGCCTCCCAAGTCGCTGGGACTATAGGCACCTGCCACAATGCCTGGCCATTTTTTGGTTGCAGCCGTCATTGTTGTTTGGTGGGCCTGGGCTGGACTCAAACCCGCCAGCTCAAGTGTACATAACTGGCGCCTTAGCCACCTGAGCCACAGGCACCGAGCCATTATGCACAGTTTTGCTCGTAATGATGGCAAGATCAAATAATCAAATGTGTGAAATAAGTAAGGTGCAATTCAAAAAATACTTATAAATACATAATTCAATCCTAATTGAAAAATGCATGCTCTGTGATGAAATAATTGTGCATAAGAGAGGTAGAGCAAGATTAGGCTATAGTGGCAAATCTACTTTTGGGACTAACAGTTGGGTAAAATTCACATAAAATGATAAAATATTTAAGAATATTCAAAGTTAGAGAAACCATGGACAGAAATGAGCAAAAATGTATTTTAGGATTGAATTATGTATTTATTACGTATTTTTTGAATTGCACCTTACTTATTTCACACATTTGATTGTTTGATCTCTCCACTAGTACACTGAAGGCAGGAAGCATATCTTGGTTACTTCCTTCATTGTTGCCAACATCAATCAACACTAGTGTGGCGGGATGATCATATGAATTACTTACCAGGGTGGCCCCTCCCCACCTGGCTAAATTCCTCCACCCTCAACATTCACAGACACTTTCTTCCACCTGAAGTCCTTTCTCAAATTAGAAAGCAGTGACTAATTCTCTACAAGCATATCTCATTTTATTATGCTTCATTTTATTACACTTTGCAAACATTATACTTTTTACAACTTGAATGTAACAACCTTACATTGAACACGTCTATCAGCACCATTTTTCTAGCAGTGTGTCTCACTTTGTTTCTTTGTGTCACATTTTGATAGTTCTCACAATATTTCAAGCGTTTTCTTTATTATGTCTGTTATGGTAATCCGTGATCTCTGATGTTACAATTATAATGGGGGAGGGGTTGTCATGAACAACCTACAATGACTCCCAAGTGCACAAGTGAAAGGAAGAGTCGCATGTGTCTAAATCAAAAGCTAAAAATGATTAAGCTTAATGATGGAGGAATCTCAAAAGCAGAGATAGAATGAAAGCTGGGTCTATTATGCCAAACAGCTATCCATATTTATCATAAATATTCTTAATGGAATCTAGAATGGTGAATTCTTTCCAGAGGTTTTCAATTTACTTTGTCCAGAAGCACCAAAGGAATCACTATGTCAGCTATCATCTTGTAAAATGTGTTTTTTTAAATCTTCTTGGAGCACAGAAGTAAAGGAAAAGTTCACGAAGTAATTTAAAAGTGCTCCTCCAGTGAACACAAGACAGAAAGCAAAACATCCTTCTTGCTTATATGGAGAAAATTTGAGTGATCTGGATAAAAGATGAAAACAGCCACAATATTTCCTTATGCCAACACCTAATCCTGAGCAGAGCTCTAACTCTCTCCTATTCTACGAAGGCTGAGAGAGGTGAACAATCTGCGCAAGTAAAATTGGAAGCTAGCAGGGATTGGTTCATGTGGGAAAATGCCATCCTCGTAACATAAAAGTACAAGATGAAGCAGCAAATGTTGAGCGAGTTATCTAGAAAGCCATAGATGAAGGGTGGCTATACTATACAATAGATTTTCAATGCAGACACAAAAGCCTTACACTAAGAGAAGATGTCATCTAGGACCTTCTTAGCTAGAGAGAAGTCAAGACCAAAGTTGATGATAGAAAGGAAAAGTTGGGGGGCGGAGCAAGAGGGCGGACTGGAAGCAGCTTCCAAAAAAGGCTCCTGTCCGAAAGGGAAGATAACCTCCAGAAACTGCACAATTAAGCTGAATACTGGGAACCCAGCCAAGAGAGAGAAGTGATTTCTGCAAAGCAGGCTTCAGGTACAAAATTGATCTGAAAGGAAAAGTGCCCGTCCCCGCCCCCAAGAAAGCTCTGAGTTTCTTGCTTTCCTGTTTCCTTTCTATTTTTTCTCCTCTTTTGCTCTTACGAGTTTTCTACAGACAAACGGTGAACTGTGGACCTCTTGTCTCACCCCATAGAGGAGTGCTGTGGGAAGTGAGGTGTGCTTCCCCTGAGCACCCCATGTGACTCTGAAAACTCCATTGCTAGGCAGGAAAACTGAACTAAAGTTTTCCCCACCATTCTAAACTTACTGTACACCCTTCCCCCCTTACCTGATGAACTAGAAGCCTAACCCCCGCTGAGACTGAGGGAAGAGGTCCCTAAGCAGTATCCCCACCCCCGCCTGCCGGAACAAGTGCCCCACCGGGAAAAGACTACGGATGGGGCTACGGCAAGGCTCCCTCTCCTCCGGCCAGAGAAGCCGCAGGTGAGTGCCTGGTCCTGCGCCCTGAGCTTGCTGGGCTTCCACAGGTCTGCCGTCTACTAGAAACTCTGACGGCGACTGCCAGGCCTCCGCAGGTCTGCCCCCATCAGGAACTCCTCCCCCCAGGGACGATGTGGTCCTCTGCCTGGCACCCACAGGGCTCCTGCAGGCCAGCCCCTAGCTACTAAATTCCCTGGCGACTGTGCGGCTCTGGGCCCAAGCTTACAGGGCTTCCACAGGCTTGTCTTCTGCCAGGAACTCTGCCTGCAACCACCAAGCCTCTCCAGGGTGGCCCACGACCAGAAAAGCTCCCGGCAACTACCTGGCCCTACCCCCGTGCTTGAGGGGCTTCCGCAGGTCTGTGGTCTGCTAGAGACTCTGCCGGTGACCACCAGGCCTCGCAGGTCAGTCCCCAGCCAGGAACTCCCCCGGCGACTATGCAGGCCTCTGCCTGGCATCCACAGGGCTTCTGCAGTTCTGCCCCTGGCGAGTAAATCCCCTGGCGACTGTGCGGTTCCGCGCCCAAGCTTGCAGACCTTTTGCAGACCTGCCTTCTGCCAGGAACTCTGCCTGCAACCACCAAGCCTCTGCAGGGCGGCCCATGGCCAGAAACGCTCCCAGCAACTTCCTGGCCCTGCACACATGCTTGCCTGGCTTCTGCAGATCTGCAGGCTGCGAGAGACTATGCAGGTGACCGTTAGGCCTCTGCAGGTTTCTGTCCCCAGCCAGGAACTCCCCTGGTGACTATGTAGGCCTCTGCCTGGCACCCGCAGGACCCCTGCAGGCCTGCCCCTGGCAAGTAAAGCCCTGGTGACTGTGTGGCCCTGCTCCTGGGGTAGCTAGGTGTATAGGTCTGCTTTCTGCCAGGGACTCCATCCGTGACTGCCAGGACCCCGACCAGGGTCACTCCCAGCAACTGCATGGACCTCCATCTGGCACCCACGGGGCCTTCACAGGCCAGCCTTCTTCCAGGGACCCCACTGGCAACTGCCAGGCCTCTCTGCAGGCCCATCTCCAGCCAAAAACTTCCCGGACAACCGCACAACCCTGACCCTACCACTTGAAGGGCCAGACACAATGGTGAAAAACAACCATGGGGCGGAATCAACGGAAAAACTCTGGCAATATGAATAATCAGAATAGACCAACCCCTCTGAGTAATGACAAGGCAGATACAGCACAAGATCTCCTGCATAGGCAAATGGCTGAGATGTCTGAAATCAAATTCAGAATCTGGATTGCAAATAAGATCAGTGGAATGGAGGAAAAGATGGAATTAGAATTTCAAGCAGTAATTTAAAAGATGACCCAAAAGATGTCTCAAGAATTCAACAATTTCAAAGCCAAAATGACCAAAGATTTTGACACATTGAAACAAGAAGTTACAGCCCTTAAAGAACTGAAAAATTCAATAGAATCCCTCAGTAACAGAATAGAGCAAGCAGAAGAAAGGATTTCTGACATGGAAGACAAAGCTTTCGAATACTCTCAAACCTCCAAAGAGCAAGAGAAATGGAAGGCAAAAACAGATCACTCTCTCAGAGAGCTCTTGGATAACTCAAAGAAAACCAACATTCGCCTCATAAGAATCCCCAAAAGTGATGAAGCAGCTTCACAAGACACAGAATCTCTTATTCATGAGATTATGAAAGAGAACTTTCCAGACATGCCAAGAGATTCTGAAATTCAGATAGCAGAGAGTTTCAGAACCCCAGCACGACTCAACCCGAATAAGACATCCCCCAGGCACATCATAATTAAGTTCACTCAAGTAAATATGAAAGAGAAAATTTTGAAAGCAACCAGACACAAGAAATCGATAACCTACAAGGGGAAGAATATTAGAATAACAGCAGATCTCTCTGATCAAACCTTTCAAACTAGAAGAGAATGGTCATCGACTTTTAATCTCTTGAAACAAAATAACTTTAAACCCAGGATCCTGTATCCAGCCAAACTGAGTTTCATTTGTGATGGAGAAATTAAATACTTTAATGATATCCACATGTTGAAGAAATTTGTTATAACCAAACCAGCTCTCCAGGATATTCTCAGACCTATCCTCCATAATGACCAGCATAATCCTCCAACACAAAAGTAAATTCGTCCAGAAACTTTTTATCAAATTCTAACTTCCATAACTATGAAAGGATTAAAAATGTCCATTAGATTTTCTAAAGATTTATCAATATTTTCAATTCATGTGAATGGTTTAAATTGTCTCTCATGAGGCATAGATTGGCTGACTGGATACAAAAACTCAGGGCAGATATCTGCTGCATATAAGAATCACATTTTACCTTAAAAGAAAAATTTAGACTCAAGGTGAAGGGATGGTCATCTATATTTCAGGCAAATGGAAAACAGAAAAAAGCAGGTGTTGCAATCTTAATTGCAGATATAATAGGATTTAAATCAACCAAAGTAAGGAAGGATAAAGATGGACATTTCGTATTTGTTAAAGGTAATACTCAATATGATGAGATTTCAATTCTTAATATTTATGCACCCAACAAGAATGCACCTCAATTTATAAGAAAAACTCTAATAAACATGAGTAACTTGATTTCCTCCAGCTCCATAGTAGTTGGAGATTTTAATATTCCTTTAGCAGTGTTGGATAGCTCCTCTAACAAGAAGCTAAGTAAAGAAATTTTAGATTTAAAGTTAACCATTCAACAACTGGACTTAACAGACATCTACAGAACATTTCATCCTAATAAAATTGAATACACATTCTTCTCATCAGCTCACAGAACATACTCCAAAATTGATCACATCTTAG
>CAUYON010074737.1:0-14907 GCA_963573935.1 Arctocebus calabarensis | reverse complement strand
TTTTTTTTTTTTTTGAGACAGAGCTTCAAGCTATTACCCTGGATAGAGTGCTGTGACATCACAGGTCACAGCAACCTCCAATTCCTGGGCTCAAGCGAGTCTCCTGCCTCCGCCTCCCAAGTAGCTGGGACTACAGGCACCCGCCACAACGCCCGGCCATTTTTTAGTTGTAGCCGTCATTGTTGTTTGGCGGGCCGGGCTGGATTCGAACCACCAGCTCAGGTGTACGTGGCTGGCGCCTTAGCCCATTGAGCCACAGGCGCTGAGCCCGGATGTACAAGTTTTTACAGTTCTCAAAGCCCATTGCCAAGTTGCTCTTTGAATGGGCTGAATGAATTTTCACTGTCAAAGTCAAAAGGTGAAAATTCCAGTTTCACCACGGCTTTGCCATATGGGCGTGTTTTAATGTTTTGTTCCTTTGATGGATATATGGCCTTTTAAAAAATCAGCTGCCTGGCAAAGATGATTCTGTTTTTTGTTGTTTTGTTGTTCTTTGCCATTTTCTCCCCACTTCCCTTCAATCCAGTAATAGTTCTCACACTAACATCTGTGCTGCCCTGACATGTACCCCGAGGGCTTATCGCAGCTTGTCGCCTACTCAAAGAGATTAATTTCTCCTTCAGATGTTTGTCCTTCAGCTTCCTTTTTGCTAAAAAGCCTCAGGATGTCGTGGTCGGTTACCCCTGAAAATGATCCTGAGCAGACACAGGCTGTCACCGCTTCCCCTTGCCTTCACACTCCAGGTCCCAGGAGATGGGGTTTTTCTTTGCTTAGAGTCCCTGCTGACACCTGACCTTTCCCAGTAGACGATGTAAGTGACACCAGGATTTGAGTGACTGAAACTTCAGTTCTGGTGGCAGATAATCTACAGTGCCGCCAGGCAGAGTGAGTCTTGCTATTTTAGTAGGAAGGAAAGCTAGGAAGAGCCGCCTTCTCCCTCCTTCAGAGACACATGATGATGGGGAACCGTGAGCTCTATTTTACCTACATTCAGTCTTGAAAACTTTTTAGACTGTTGTGTCCCCTCCCCTCGCCATGCCCTCTTTTCCTCCACCACCTCCCATGAATTTGCACGGAAATTTGGTGATGTTTATACAAATGCCAAACAGCACAGCCGTGTTGGGGTACCCAAGACTGAACTACCCATGGGCACTTCCTGTCTGTTTTTAATTATTTACATGCCATTCTGAAATCTAGGTTTTGTTTTCATGCATAATACATCTGGTAAGTCAGATGAAGGGCAGAGAATCTGTTAACTACTCCAGAGGTAGCGCAGCCTCGGCTAAAAGTTACAGTCGGGATCTTAAGACGTTTTGGTAAGTGACATCTCACACTTATAGGTCTATTGCATTCAGTCGCAAGTAACAGAGACTCTCAGAATAGGAGTTCCAAGGAACCATGGTTTCAATGGTGACAAGCAAATGGAACGTCTTGAGCAGGATGGGGGTGGTATGGAAGCCCCACCCAGTCTCTGAGACCAAGTCCCTGAAATGCCCTGCCATCTATTTTCAGCTTTTACCCTTAACTTTGTCTCAGGGTTCTGGCATGGCATGGATACTGGTCCACGTGGGAAAAATGAGAATGGAAGAAGACGAATAAATTCTTGCCAGTACCTTCAGTCTCCCTTCTTCAGAAATCCTGAAGTTTCCCCCCAGTTCCTACTTATAGCTGTTTGACTGACAGCTGTGTGTGGATTACGTGAGGATTTTTTTTTTTTTTTTTTTTGCTTATCTGTGTTGGCAATTATCACGAAAATTATCTATGGACCTTTTCTTTTACTCACCAGCTTTTGTCACTGTTTATGTCTCGAATGTGTGGCCCACGACAAGTCTTCTTTCACTGTGACTCAGAGATATGGAATCCCCTGGTAGGACCTCGTCACTGGACCACTCTATCTGCTACCGAAGTTAAGTGGGTTTTGTTGTTGTTTAACCTCGGTATAATGTGGCTTCAACAAGATCAAGTTTTACTTAGTAAGAGAGCTGGAGAGAATAAGCACTGGGGTGGGCAAAAAGCAGTCCTTATCAAAACTGGTGATTTGATTTGCTTAGCCCGCCCTTTAAAAATGATCCAACGAGGGTAAAAATGATCCACCTTATCATGTAAAACTTGGTACAGAGATGGTGCAAATGCAGAATGCTGCCGCTGGGAGAGACTTCATGATGGTCACACGTTGCCGTGTGGGATGTTCATTCAACGTCTGCTCAAACTAGTTCAAGGAATCTCCCGACACCACAAAGCATCCTATTTTCTCATTGGACAGTTTTAATCATTTAAGACAATAATGAGAAGAGTGTGATACCAAACTGATAGATAGCTTCTGTTAGATGCTTCTGTTGAACCAAAATATATGTAGCACACGCCCATGGGCCCCAGATCTTCCTTTTTCAATCCTTTTGTAGGCTAGCTGTTCAAGTAATTGAAAACAAGGGTCATGTTCTCAGCTCTGCAAAACATCATTTGCTCTTGTAACACTCCATTTGCTACCAATATTGCCTGGATACATTATCTGCCACCTAATATTTTTTTCCGTTCTCAACCGTATGCCATTATTTGCATAGAATACATGTTTGAAGCCTAGATGACTCTCCCCTGAACTTGTTCTACAAATATTTTCCCTGATCTTTGGTTTCTTCTCTTATTCACTCCCTGATTTTTAAGCTCACTCAACAACCACCACCACAACAAAAAAGCCAGATCATACTAACATCAGCAAAAATGTTTAAAAATACCTGTCCACGCCAGAGCGAGCTGGCTATTTTTATCTGTTGTCATTTCCAATGCATGTCTGTTTGTCTCCCTTCCCTGACCCATGTCCTTATTTTTTACTTTTTCCTTTTTCTCTGAACCAGCACTTTTCAGTGATCCTCCATCTTTCACAGCTTCTCGTCTCTTGGTCACCATCTTACTGTCCCTGTCCCTGAGTCTCATCTGTCCTCTGTGCGGGGGTCAAAGCCCTTCAGTTCTGCTCCAGTGTGTCTTTGCAATCCTTACTTCTTCTCCCTGAGTTTTAAAACATAAAAAAGTCCCGCCTAGTTCCAGCCTAATATGTTGCAAACACATGCTTCTTTTATGCCAGAAAACCACTTCTGAAATTCCATTAGAAAAAAAAAAATTAGGGAAAATGGATTTCAAAAGTGCCACTGGTTAAATAAAAAGTTATTTTGAAATTTGAAAATCAGGCAGATATCCTGTGGCTTTCATACATGAGAGCTCTTCACATCATCCTGCTTCTCGGGCGGTTCTCTCTCAAGACGCCCACAGGGCCACTGACTGGGCCCTTAGCCTGAAAGGGAGACCCAGCAAGAAAGTGCATCCCAGTTCAGCACTGAGCAGGAACCATCGTTTCAATACCTGTTCTCAGAGAATAGTAGCATCCCAGAGGCTTTCCAAAATGAGATCATTCTTTACAAATTTTGGCAAAAGGACAGGAAGATGCCCAGAGAAATGCCATAGGGCAGACGCCATGGGGCAGACATGCCGAACAAACATGACACGAGTGCTGGCAAGATGCTTTCTTCTCATCAGGTTCTGCCTTCCCTGTACCACACTGTGAATGATTGAGGAGGGGAAGCAGCCCCAAGGCAAGGGCGAAGGAAAAAAGATGGGGCTTCTGCAACAGTAAAACCCAACCCAGACCCAAACCGAAGCCTGAAGTCGTAGGTAGTGGTGAGAAGTGGTCTCCACTTCCCCTGAAACTCTACAATACAAGTGTACTTTCTAGGGAGGAAGGGCTTGGTCAGCTTCCTCTGGCAATCCTGACAGTCTTTCAACATAGTATAGTATAAGATGTGATAAAGCAACAAATGGAAAAGCATTTTTTACGGTAGTTGTTTGCATAAGTTGTCAGAATGTGCGTGCTGCAAGCATGCATGAGGTTACATGCGTATAACAAAGAGAAAGAGAGACGTACGTTTCAACAGTGTGTATCTCCGAGTGAGATGTCATGATGCTTTTAAATTTACCGTTCATGATTTTTTATAGTCTTCAAATTTTCTAAAGTTCATGTCGTTTTAAAAATTAAAATTGTTGGCTCGGCGCCTGGCTCAACAAGCTAAGGCGCCGGCCACGTACACCTGAGTTGGCGGATTCAAATCCAGCCTGGGCCGCCAAACAACAATGACTGCTGCAACCAAAAAATGGCCAGGCGTTGTGGTGGGCGCCTGTAGTCCTAGCTAGTTGGGAGGTGGAGGCAAGAGACTCTCTTATGCCCAGGATTGGAGGTTGCTGTGAGTTGTGATGCCACAGCACTATATCCATGGTGACAGCTTGAGGCTCTGTCTCAAAAAAAAAAAAAAATTAAAATTGTTTTTTGACAAAGGTGGGAGACAGTGAATGAAACCTATCACACCCAAGGACATAAGCCTTAATATAGTGTCCACTGAGTCAAAAAGAATAAGAGAAAGAAAAAATCAAAGGTCACAAAGTTCAGGGAGATGGTTACCAATGGTGGTTCTGCTGTTTATGCAACTTATCACAGCCAAAGGGTTTAGTTTGTCCTTCTGTAAAACCTTCCTCTGATGATCAGTAAGAAAAGGCTGACAAATAGAAAATGAACCAAAGATAGAAACAGGCAGTTCAAAGCCAAGGATATACATTGGGCTCTTAGGCACATCATAAAAGCTCAAAATTAGTCACAGTATAAGAAACACTGAAGAGACAGCCAATGTCTGTATAATGCCATTTGATAACAAGATACAGGAATAGGCACTTTCATATACCATTAGTTGGAGAAGAAATTATTATAACCTTAAAGAGCGCAATTTACCTTTATCTATCAAAATTTACACTGCCGTCCAAAACCCCACAATTCTAATTTTGAGAATTTCTTCTAAAACTACCATAACCCCCATGGGAGGGGTAAAACCTGTCACAAGTACAAGGATGTTCACTGCAGCATTTTCTATAATAGCAGAAGACTGAAAACAATCTAGATGACTCTCAATATGATATCACAAATTACAGTGCATTCAAACATAGAAATATTATGCAGCTATCCAAACACAATAATGGAAAAGCCTTCTGTGTATGATCTGGAGCAATATCCAAGAAGTTTTGTTATGTAAAGAAGAAAAGCGAAATGCGGAAGGATGAATCTGGCATCTTGTTATTAGGATTAGGCAAGAGGTACATGTGTCTTTCATCTTGTATACGCACGGCCTGTCTCAGGAAATAGATCAAAACTGACAAGGACGGTGGTGCCAGAGGAAGGGGTGAGACTGTCGATAGTGTATTTCTTTGCACCCTTGGATTTGGGACTAGTTGTATAAATGAATTGTTTTGAATAAAGTTGATTCTTTAGTAAAGTTGATTCATCCACCAATCTATGGATATCTATGCAAACATGTATATGCATATGTGTGTGTGTGTGTGTCTTTATATCATAATTACATTTTAAAACACCAACAGAAAAAGACAGAAGTCTGCCAAAGTGTTAAGGTTAACGGTGCATATCATTGGTTGGTGGGACTGTAAGCTTTTTTGGGGGAAGGGGGTTCCATTAAAGAAAAGAATGTTTACAATAAGTTATCCTTTTTAGTGTACAGTTATGTAAGATTAAAAGTTTATAGTCATATACCACTACAGTTGCATAATGTTCAACATTAAAATATAGAAAAGTTCCATAAGCCCTTATATTTCTTCATTCCCCTTTGCAGACAATCTCTTTCCCCTGACCCTAGTCCCTAGAAATCACTGATCTATTTTCCTTCTGAAAATTTTTTTTCTCCTTTTTTTGTGTTTGTTTTTTTTAAGACATGAAATCTTGCTATATTGCTCAGGCTGGTCTTGAACTCCTAGCCTCCAAGTGATCCTCCTTCCTTAGCCTCCCAAAGTGTCAGGATTACAGGTGTGAGCCACCCTGCCCATCCTCTACTTTCTATTATGGGTAATTCTTTATCTTTTTAATAACTTTGCTCTCTTCATTTTTGGACTATTTTGAAGAACTCATTAGTTTTTTTTTTTAAATGGAAATTATTACTTTCTTTTTTCTAAAAAACAGATAAAACCTTTCAAAGAAGTGAAAGATCTATATGTCCATGTATGTATGAGAGAAAGAGAAGAAGGGGGAGGAGGGAGAAAGAAGGGGGAGGAGAAGGAAAGAGAGAGAGACGCCCTTTTTTATCATTTGCTGAAATGCCATCTGCTACTCTCCTGCATTTTCTGCCCTTTGCTATTTGCTAAGTTAACTCTGAGAGTGAGTCATTTATCATAGAGCCCATCCGTCTATGATAGACTCTGGAACCAGTGACTTGGAGCCTGGTGATCCCACTGGAGAAATTACGCCCATATTGTTATACCCCATGCTGATGAGCAAATACCTTCAGGGTGGAAGGAAATTCTCTCGGGGGTGAGTTATGAGAAGCCCTGATGATTGCGTACTGATCACTGCATTTCAATGGATTACACAGCCATTATTTCAAAAGACACTCACAGCAGCACAGCGAGGAGGGTGAAGCATCCACTGTTCTCCCCATTTGACAGACGTAGCAAGTGAGGCCCTCAGAGGCCAGTTATTGAGGTGACTATTCATGGCATTTGCTCTTAACCAGGTATCCATTGCTTTTGAGCTTGCAATGCGATTTTGAGTGGAAGACATTTTTGCCATAAGGAAAAAGGCTGAAGATTCAGAACTATGAGGCATATGTTTTCGAGGTGCCCAGAGGAATACAAATGACCGAGATTGACTCGGCCTGACGCGCTGAAACTCCAGCAGCCTGCGCAGAGTTAACTGCGCACCCTCCGTGGGCGTGGCGTGCACAGGGCTCCTGTGATCCAGGATGGATCTGCTATGATCACAGACCTGTCGTTCCTTCCTTGTCTGGAAATCAAGGCTTCAGGCTCCCAGTGTCCTCACAAATGTCTGTCTTTCGTGCTTTTGCTGTCTTGAAACGAGTTACATTTTGCTGCAATCTTTTCGGATTCTTTTCACGAGCTCTTCCAGGGTATCTGTGTACCTTCTGCTTTATAAACTGCATCTTTTCAAGTGTTCTGCAGAATCTTATGCTGTGTAGTAATCTGAGAGCATTTATTTGGTGCAAGATTGCAGAAAGGCCCACTCTTCTTTAGCAGAGACGTTTTACTTGAGTCCTACTTCAGGAAAAAAGGAAACTTAAAAGACTGGGGTTGTCTCACAGCCTTGTGGTATATCCAGAGTGTATGTCATAGCACAGGGCAGTATCATAGCCAAAAACAAGAATATCAGGGCCAAGGTGCTGCAAATAGCATTATAAAATAGTGATTCAACGATGACTTTTTATGCCGAAAGCCTTTAAAAAATAAAATGCCTAAAAACTACTTGGCTAACTAGTCCTTTTCTCTACAACACTGTATGTTATGTGGATAACATGACTATAGGAAATGTAAAAAGTGTATCTGGGTCGGGTGCCATGGCTCACACCAGTAATACCAGCACTTTGGGAGGCTGAGGCAGGAGGATCGCTTGAGGCCAGGAGTTCGAGGCTGCAGAGAGCTATTAAAGTGCCATTGCACTGCAGCTTAGGCAACTCAGCTAGACCATGTCTCTAAAAAGTGTATATCTGTGCCCTTGAATAAATGATGTTCAAGAAATATTTATTGAGTGGTACTTAGTATGTGCTAAGCAGCAACAGATCTAGGGTAGACACATTGTCTCCTCTCACGGAGCTTGTAATCCACCAGGGAGTCACGTAGTGGTCAACGCTCAGGTAGTTGCTTAGTAACAATTGTGATGAGGACGCTAGCATGCAGGGGACTGTCAGAACTATACGCTCTGATGGTTTGTAGGTCAAAACGATGTAATGCCAGCATGTAACATAGTTCGTTCTGCACCAGGCTAGAAAGAGGAAGCCACCAAGTCAGGAGGAGGTTGTCACCAGGGCAGATCTTCCCTGGAAGTGACACTTGAGATGATCTCTGGAAAGTGAGTGGGAGGACGCTTCATGAAAGGAGGCAGGATGTGTCTTGGGCAGAGGCCAGACTGCGTGACATGGGGGTCAGGAAAAGGCTGGGTGAGGGAGAAGAGCTGGAAGCAGGATTAGAAAACAGAGCTGGAGACCAGCTGGAGCAGAGACCGGGAACGGGCACTGGTAAGGCCGCACGGGGCCTGGCAGGCCTTGCTAAGATTCTGATTTTGGATTTGACCCCAGGCCCCGTGACAAACCACCCAAGGGCTGTGAGTCCTGAAAGGAGGCGGGTGCACCGAAAGTGTCAAGGTTCCCAAGGCCACTTCATAAAAATGCCTCCTCCTGAACAACTGAGGTAAAACACCCCAGCGTGCAAAATTAACCTTTGTGGATTGAGCTAGACCAAACACAGGGACAATCAGACAGTTCTGGAGAACAGGCACCGAGAAGGGGCGCAGAATTGTCACCTGGAATGGAACAAGATGAGAAGGTGGCCTTTACCCCGGCTGCAGGGGTCTGGGCGTGTGCCTCCTAAGCCACGCTCGGCCCAGCATGGAGCGAGTGGCTGATGGATGCCCAAAGGGCTTGTGTTTGGTTCAGCGGGCTATGCCTGCTGAGGGCCAGAGGGGAGTCTCAGCACCGGTAATCATCTTCTCTGCTCCCTCGTGGCCCCTCTGCTGAAGTGCCAGACACATAAGTTAATGACAGTGCTCTGAAATGTTACCAGGTCACTGCCTGTTCCGGGTGTTTCTCTGCTATGAGTGTGAGCAGCTGTGCGTCCTTGGTTTCTTGGTGACACAGGACAAGAGGAAGAATAATCATATTTCACATTTGAAGGGCTCCTAGAGTAGAGCCTGTGTTTATATACACAAGCTTCCTCTGCCATCACAGTTGGCATATGGGGGTCACTACCAACATTTTCAATGTTTAATAGTAATAAAGAAATTCCAAACAATTATAACTGGGCATTGTAGATGGCGCCTGGGCCCCAGTTACTTGGGAGGCTGAGGCAAGAGAATCGCTTAAGCCCATGAGTTTGAGGTTGCTGTGAGCTGTGACGGCACAGCACTCTACCGAGAGCAACATAGTGAGACTTTGTCTCACCAAAAAAAAGGAAAGAAAGAAAGAAATTCCACAAACTATAAAATCTGTAAAGCTGTCCAAGTTACAATCCTTATAAAATTCAGAAAAACAAAAATGCTATTTTTATTAATTAACAGTCCAAAACCTTTATGATACTTTTCTCTCCTCATAATTTTTGGCTGAATATGTTTGAATTGCCTCTTCATCTGACAATGTATTTTATAATACTTTTTTCTACAGAGAAAATAGAAAGAAAATCATTCTTTGATGTAGTTGACTGAATTTTGTGTTTTCATACTTAAATAAGCATCTTTTAACTTTAACAATTTCTCACAAACGTTTAGAGATGTAAACTTTCTGAAAATCTCTACTGAGTTTTATTCCTCTGTTAGTTATTACAGACCCACTGTCTGTGGTGCTAGTACAGGTCCGTACACCATAGGCGCAGGGATTCAAATTAATTTAATTTCCTACAATTCTTGTTGAAAAAGAAAAAAATTGTTTGGTAAAATTATAACTTGCCAGAGCAGGATTTTCACATTGAGCAGACATCCCTAGAACTGCACCTTCCGGTCACCATACCACAGATCGGGTGCCTGGTGGAATTTTCCATATCTCTAACCTTGTTTGGTCAATGCTCACACACCGTTGGTGCTTGTTGCACAAGGACATGCTTATATCATTATACAATCTCTGGCTCCACACCTGCTAAGTAAGATGCCATGTGACTTAGCACCGGGCATGCTTCTAGAAGCCTCTCCTCCTCTGGGAGACCTTGCAATAACTTTAGGACCCATCCCACTAGACTAAGCCTCAAATACATGTATCTTGACATCTACCTACATGAGATGAGTATTTTGAAAAGAAAAAAAAAAAAAAAGAAAGAAACTTGAGCTTAACTAATTAACTATTTTACCTTGCAAATTTCACATAAATGTGTATCCAACAGCACATGGCTAGGACTTCTGTGGGCACATTGGACAAGGCCATGCAAGTGAAAGGCTTTGCAGTTTAGGCTTCATCAGCTTCGAGGTGACTCCTTGGAACACAAGGGCCTCTGAAAGGAACACTTGGTTCTTCAGTCTTATTTGTAGTAGGGCAATATTAGTCGATGCATAGAAAAATAAAACTTCTTGAAAATTACTACTAATTGTCAAGTGGTCAACATACTAAGATCAATCTGCATGTGTGATGATGTTCTTTCAAAGCTTCAGTTAGTTTAAAAGGGCAAATGAAATCACAGATAGGTGATGATTATTATGCCTTCCTGATCTAGTCCGAAATCCTGTTCCGTCTCTTACTTACTCTTCAAACAACTCTAGAAGGTAAGTGTTCTGATCCCCATTTTACAAATAATGAAACTGAGGATCTCAGGGGCTTACGTAGCCTCATCCTGTTTGTAAATATTATCTCAATGAATCGTCCGCCCACTAGTCTCTCTTGCAAGGCAAAACAGCAAAGAGGGCTCTTGACCCTCTGTGAAAGCTTGCATCAATAATTCCCTCTTCTGGCTATCCAGAAACAAAATACAACAAACCCTGCTCCACCCTCTGCCCGGTGATTTCCTAGAACCCGTGATGCTGAATAATGCTGATATTCTCAATTAAAAAAAAATTAGGATGAAACTCTCTCTTCCACTTGAACTTCAGTCGTTGGCTCTCAGGGCTCTATCTTTGGTCCTCCTCTAGCTTTAAATATTTTAACGAACTCCCAAGGCTTTAGAAACTACGTACATGTGGGGAGCTCACAAACTTATATCTCTAAACCAGTAATTTTTCAACTGGGGTGTCGTGGCACACTTATGCCATGAGAGAATCTTAGGTGTGCCATGAAAACTCTTAAAGATTAATTAAATCATTTTCAAAAGAAGTTCAAAGCACAGTAAGTACATTCTTTTCTTTTTGATCAACATAACTTAAGTGTGCCGTGGAAGTTTAACTATAGGTTCAAGTGTGCTTTGTGATTAAAAAGTTGGAAGACACTGGCCTAGACCTTTACTGTCCTCAGGACTGACCTACTAATATCCGTAAGTCTCTGCATGATGGGGTCACTACAATGGTTCAGCCTTGTCTGCTGCCACGTTCTTAATCCAACATTCTCCTGTTACGCTGACCTTTGAGTATCTTACACACAGCTTCTTTCTAATTCAGAGCTTCTCAGGGCATTCTTTCTTCTTTAAATACTTTCCTATATCTTCCTCACTCACGTATCCCTAAAGCCTCAGTTTGAATGTCTTCTGCAGAGACATCATCTCTGATTTCTCTCCAAGACAGAGAGGGAAGCTACTTCTATGTTTTCTCATAAGTGTTATTTTATCAGTTGATATTACTTTCATCTGCAATGGTTAGAAATCTGAATGCCCCCAATTTTATTTTCCCATGTAACAGAAGTCATCAGGAGGTGTCCTGGGGCAGATATGATGGTTCCACAAAGTTGCTTGCAACCCAGTCTCCTGATACTCCCAAGGTTGCCTTATAGTCCAGGATTGCAGCTGTAGCTCCAGCTGTTGCATCAGAATTCTAGGATGGGAGGAAAGCAAATACGACCCTTCTTCTGACTTAGTCATCTTCCTTTATGTCAATTAGGTTGATGAAAATATCTGAGATTGTATGTGAAACCCGCACACTGTACCCCATGATTGAATTATTGTACACAGTTATGATTCAATAATAATAAAAAAAGCTCTCCTGGAAATCTCACTGAACATTTCTGCTTATAACTCATGGGACAGAACTTAGTTACACAGACACACTTAACTGCAGAGGAGGCCAGGGGATTCAGTCTTTTAATTAGGTATAATTAAAGGGTTCTCTTCCTAATAAAAATTGGGAAAATGTCATCCAAGGGTAGGCAATTGGTTGTCTGCCACACTTTCCAGCAAACTTATGATACCGTCTTTTGAAATTATCTGTTTGGTTGTCTCAATGCTCCACTAGGTGAAAAGCTCTACAAGTTAGTAAACAGATGGATTAATTGTTGTGAGAAAATTATCACTGCTATTAAGTGAATTAACACATTCTTTATAGGCTGCAGGAAGAAAGAGACTTTCTACTTTGTAAAAAGAAGGATGAGGAGGAGGAGAAAAAGGCATAAACGGTCGAGCAATTACGTAATCATGGCAAATTAGATCTTGGTTTATAAAAGCAAGACATGGTGGGGGAGAAAAAACCTTTTGTTAGGTTAGCTCAATAAAAGGGAAATAAATCTTCCAACATACGTTAACTGATATCTATTTATGGTGAAGACCAAAAGCAAATGGAGGAACATAGATTATGTGTCTTATTGAACATTTATCACTGTTTTAAAATCTCAGCATTTTATTTGCAGCCAGCATCATTTTTCTATTGCTATCCTATAGGGTTTTGAAATCCTTTCTTTGTACGAATTGTTTGGGGACTACATATTCTGAGGATTTTTGTACATCTTCTATTTTCTTCCTTACTTCTGTCTTCTCTTCTGACAACTTATAACAAATGCTCTGGTCAAGGACACTGGACGATAAAATTTCTATCCTGTGGCTTCATTAACAAGCAAGTTCTGAAGCTCTATCTGGCCTGGGGCTTAGTTGTTCTAGTAACCGATATCAACACCAAAATCGTGCTCCCCAGCCAGCTTCAGGGAAACTGATAGGCCATGCCTGGATCTTAAACCATAGTCATAAAAACCAGCATTTAAACATTCCCATGAGATCACTGCAAACTCCAAAAATACATATTTACATGTTGGCTTAATCCATAGGATTTTAGCTCTTGTCACCAACAGAACTCTCCCTTGCAATGGAAAGACCTCCTACGGGTTGACTAGTTCTTTATCAAAAACTTCGCCTTAGATGTTGAAAGTGTGTGAGGCTTCTGTGAGGGTTTTAGTCTTTTCATGTGAAAATCCGCCCTGCCCTTTGATGAAACGAAGATAACGGAGATCCATGGATGAACTGGGACACAAAGGGAGAGGGTCACAGGAGGCCCTGCCTTAGCAGCATTTGAAAATACTTTCCTATTCCATTCTGGCCAAGCACCACCATATCCTTTATAACCTGGGAAAAGTTTTAAAGAATGACTTTAATCTAAGCTAATATTTAGTCATACCTTCCTATTTGTCACACAGCAGCTCAAAGGATACTGAACACTAGTCAAACAGATCTAGACCCTACGGCCAGGTCTGGACTCACATCAAGGCCAGGTGGGCAGAACACTCAGGATACTAACACGGGGCCCAAAGACAGAGCTCTGAACCTTACCACCTGATTATTTCCCGTGGGGCATGTCTTCCCAGCTAGTTCTAGTAAAGTTTAGGATGCTGTTTCATGAGTTTTCACAGCCTGAAAATAATATTGACTACGTAAGTCAATGTCCAATGACCACTTGTTTTTCGAACCAAGAGTTGGAAAATGAGAATCAGAAAAAATGAAAAGAAACGGCACTAACAGCAAATATTCTTCACATTTCTCTGCAGGTATTTGAGTGTGATATAAAATCTCCTTCATATCTGTCACCAAGGAACTCAGCAAGCATTTCCTGGGTGCCCATCAGTTCTGGGCCTTGGGCCTGAGCAGTCTGAATTCACACATGAGAGGGGGCCACCTCTGTCCTCCTGGGAGTCGTGGTCTAGTGACAAGACTAGCACCCACTTCTAAGACCTTGAGTTTTCCTCCTCATCATAATCCCATTGGCATTTCTCTCTGTCTCTCCAAGGCACCCCATGTGAGCACACGCTGACCCCCATCCCCAGTTAGGGGACAGACAAGTGTCCCCAGTCTCTTTTCCAATCAGGGAGACCATTAAACTGTGCTACATCATCGACCATCTCCACCAGGTTAGTTCTGTGACCCCTTGGGGACAGTACGACTAGTTCAGTGCAGAAACTAGATGAATACTATCCAGACACTGCTGAGATGGGGACAATCGCTGTTCCTAAAAACCGTGTAAATCTGGTTCTTTTTTTCATCCTTTCCTGCTTGCCTCCCTCCCTCTCTTTCTGCCCTCATTTTTCATAAAATAAATGTTTATACAATTTGCTCTCTTACAACTAGAAATATACAATGAAATTATTATTCTTTTGTAAGACCTTATGGCAAATATTACACTTTGCTATTTGCCTTTAAATGACATAATTTTAATGTAGACTTTTAAAAATATATGAAGTCCAATCCTCTTTTTACTTTATAAATTTTATCTTTGTTTTTATTCTTAGAAAGGCTTTTTTTTTTTTTTTTGAGACAGAGTCTTACTCTGTTGCCCACATTAAAATGCCATGGAGGCATAGCTCACAGCAACTTCAAACTCCTGTACTCAAGTGAATGTCCTGACTCAGCCTCCCGAGTAGCTGGTAATACAGACACCCACCAGAACTTAGCCTTAGGTCTTGCTCTTGTTCAGGCTGGTGTCAAACTCCTGTTCTCAAGTGATCGTCCTGACTCAGCCTCCCGAGTAGCTGGTAATACAGACACCCCCCCATAACGTCTTCTATTTTCAGTAGAGATGAGGTCTTGCTCTTGTTCAGGCTGGTGTCAAACTCCTAAGCTCAAGTGATCCATTCATGTTGGCTTTAATAGGATTTTAACATTCAAGATTAGAAAAATCAGCATATATTTTTGTAGAATTTCCTTCATCTTTCAAATGGTTAGAGTAAATTAATCTGCAAGTTAACTGCTGATAATACAAAGTAGAAATTTAACTTAATTCTAGATGCTTAGGCATTTTCTCTAATATGATTGTTTTCTCACTGAGTTGAAAAGCTACCTTTAATATTTGGGGCTCTGGACTTTCAAATCTGTTCTATCAGTTTCTTTTATGCCATCTCATTTTTTTTTTTTTTTATTGTTGGGGATTCATTGAGGGTACAAGAAACCATGTTACACTGGTTGCATTTGTTAGGAAAAGACCCTCTTACAATCGTGTTTTGCCCCCAAAAGGTGTGGCACACACCAAGACCCCAAGACCCC
>CAUYON010074736.1:0-55577 GCA_963573935.1 Arctocebus calabarensis | reverse complement strand
GGCCCGGGCTGGATTTGAACCTGCCAGCTTATGTGTATGTGGCTGGTGCCTTAGCCCGTTGAGCCATAGGCGCCGGGCCAAGTTTTTTCCCAATCAGTAAAGTACTAGCTGTGGGTCTGTCATATGTTGCTTTTATTATGGTGATGTATGTTCCTTCAATCTATACCCTTTTTTTTTGAGAGTTTTTATTACGAAAGTGTATTTAATTTTATCAAATATTCTTTCAGCATTAATTGAAATGATCATATGGTTTTTGCCCTTCATTCTGTTGAAGGATGGATTGATATGTATATATTGAACCATCTTTGTATCTTTGAGATGAATCCCACTTCATCATGATGGATAATCTTTTTAAGGGGTGTTGAATTTGGTTTGCTAGTCTTTTTTGGAAGATTTTTGCTTATCAGAGATATTGGCCTAAAGTTTTGTTTTTTGAAGGGGGTACTTCTTATAGAGCTTTTTCTTATGAAGCTATTCAGTCATTTAAATATTAAATTTTCTTTTTAAACTAAGCTTGCTATTTTACTAAAAGGGAAACATGTTTCCTTTTATTGATAACATGCTTCCTTTGCAGAATTAATTTTTCTAATTTTAAGTCTTTTCCCTACTGTTCAAAAATATCCTCATTTCTCTTGAAGCTCATTTTCATAAAAACTTGACTTGGAGTGACACTGAACCTGTCTTTATCCAGATACAAAAGGGGATGTAGTTATAAATCAAACGCAAGAGATGGGAGTAGATTTGAGAAACGGTGGGGGGAAAGCAAGCAATCACAGTGTTTAGATAGGAATCTTGACCAGTTCACTCCTGATGGTATTTAAAAAATTTCTAAGCTTCTATATGAGATGTACTGTCTTTATTACTTAGTGGTGTTTTGGTTTGCTTTTTAAGTTTTAAAATTCCTAAACTGTGCCCTTGCTATGTAATTACCACATATTATACTATTCCGGCAAACCTTATCTCTGAGACATTTCAACATTTTTTATTTTAAAGTTAGTATAAATTTTAGTTGACTCAGTTTGGGGGTCTGTTTGATAACTTGCTATAAGTCTTTTTTTTTTTTTATGTATTTTTAGATCATGGTAAATATCTTTTGTATTAACCTGGATAGAGTTGGAGAACATTCTTTTTAACAAAGTATCACAAGTTTGGAAAACTCAAGTATCCAGTGTACTGATACGAATATGAAGCCAGTAGATGAACTAATACGTGCCCACACAAGAGATAAACCCAATTTAATTCAAGTTGGGAGGAGGGGGGAGGAGAGAGGATTAGTGTGCTGTCACCTAAAGAGCACAGTGTAAGGGCGTGAGGGGCACGGCTACAAAAGGACCTTACCTAACAGATGCAAACATTGTAACCTAATTGTACACTTACATTAATCTGAAATTAAAAGATCATGGCAAGTGATTTATTATTTTCCTGTGAAGGATAGTGGTAATATTTAGTGTTCATTTAAAGATGTACTTTTAAAAAATTTTAGCAAAATACGTTTTTTTTCCTTACAGTCTTTATGATTTATTATGACATATACCTACAAGTGCTGAATTAGCTTTAGGAGTTAGTTGATATTTTCACTTAGCATTTATAATCTAAACAATACTTTCTCATTTTTTTTAAAGGATATATTTATGTTTATAACAAGGCAGTTGAAGGGGCTGGAAGATACAAAGAGCCCACAATTCAATAGGTATTTTTATTTACTTGAGGTAAGTATTATATTTTGAGGTGATTATTTTAAACTTGTTTTTTGTGCATGTAATTTTTACCGAACTGTTTACCTTTTAACCTCTTACTTTTAGAACATTGCTTGGGTCAAGTCATATAACATATGCTTCGAGTTAGAAGATAGCAATGAAATTTTTACCCAACTATACAGAACTTTATTCTCAGTCATAAAGTAAGTTTATTTTACTAAGTATATAGCATGTTAAAAAGTATGAAAGTACAGAATTTTTAACTTCATAGATAAATCTGCATAATTTAGTATCTTGATTAGAAGGCTAAGAGTTATAACTAAATTTATTCTTATAGATATTTTTTAAATGAATGGTGCTTAATTAATTTCATAACGTAGGAACAGTATACTGGTTAGAGAAATGGCATGAGATCAATATAAAATTTTTTTTGGATTACATTTTTTATGTAATTACGTATACTTAATGCATGTGGCTATTTGAGCTTTTTGTGTATTCTTTAAAATTATTTACTAGAATTAACTTCAAAGCAGTTTGACTTTCTGAATTGAAGGCAAAAATTGAAGGCTTTTGATTTAATCATTTTTGATTGTGAAACTGGCTAAAATTAGGTAAAAGTAATATACGAAATGCAGTTTAAAATACACTTTGGATACTGTTGTAAGATTTGGAAGATAGGGAAGCGTTGAATGTATAGACTTTCATTTAATGGTTTAGTATCATTTTATAAAGTGTAAAGTTTGGCAGTGTAGCTTATGAATAAATCCGATACATCTCAGTTATACTTTGAATAAAATGTTTATTTTGAATTTCAGCAATGGCCACAATCAGAAAGTTCATATGCACATGGTAGACCTCATGAGCTCTATTATTTGTGAAGGTGATACAGTATCTCAGGAGCTTTTGGATACAGTTTTAGTAAATCTGGTACCTGCTCATAAGGTAAGTAGCATTGTTTATATGTATGTATGTATGTGTATGTGTGTGTATACATACTCTAACACTAAAATGTGTCTAAAGCCCATTAATAGTAAGGTTCAACATAGATTCTAAGTAACAGTTTATCCTGCTACAACTTTAGTTTTGGAGAATCTGTTGATTGTATAATAGTAATATGTATTTATTTAATGTGTATTAAAACATGATACGCTTATTAGTAACAATGGAAAGAATAATAGATTTAGTCATGTAATAAAATATCTGTTATAATTCACTTTTATGTAGATTGTATTATAGGAAGTGTGTTAAACAGCTAGTTACATGCTGTTATATAACTTAATGTATTGGGAGGTGGAATCACTTAGGGTCTGGACTATAAGACAGTGGAAATATAAATAGAGAAGAGGTGGAATTAAAGAGGAAATCTCTACCAACTAGGAGACAAGGGATATGATGGTGACAGGTCTTGCTTAGGTGATGTTACTCAAGATGTGTTTATTTTTCTTGTATGTGTGTGTGTGTGTTTGTGTGTGTGAGTTTTTATTTTTATTTTTGTTTTTGTTTCTTTTTTTGAAAGTGACAGACTCACTAGTTGGAAACATATTTCTGTGACTTCGAAGGGATCTGGGTTAAGGAGAGGAACATAGGAATCACCAGTTTAATGACCTTTGCAAACTTAAGACTACTCTGAGAAAATATAATTCAGTCTACAGCTACACAGCATTGACATAATGTTTCAGTGAAAGTGATTTCATAATTCAAAATGTCTAAACCTAAGGAATAGTCTGTAAACCAAAGGAATAGTCTATCATTGCTGAAAGTAGGCAGATACTATAAATAGTAAGATTAGTTTACAAAGATGGAGAATAATACATAAATTAGATAAAAATCATATGTACTGGTGTGCTGTGGTTTCCAAGTTAGCTACCATCTTGCTCCTCTCCTTACCCCTCCTTCTTGCTGTTCCTCTGGGATGTAGTCCACTATTTCCTGACTCCAGCCCAGCCCACCTCTTGTCTGTGGTGACTATGGGAGGGAAGGTGGAAGACTCCCTCCTTTGTCATTGTGCTCACATCTAGTTAGGGGCCTCTATTATCCTTTTTTATTAAAGGAGCTATGAAAACCAGCCTGGGACCCAGCTATTGTTGCTTGCCCAAGGCAGATGGGCAGGGTGACCTGGCCTGTGCCACGAGTTCTCCTCCCAGTGTGCTTGGGAGTTGGGGTGGGGGGTTATGAATCCAACTACAGAATGTCCTAGAAAGGAAGGCTGGGTTTTTAGGAGAAAACCCACTAGGCCTCTCAAACCCACTAGACCCCCCACTAGGCTTGCACCTGACAGAGTACCCACCCCTTTAGAGCCTACATCTACTTGTTAGCTGTGCTAAACAATCCCTCTGGACACAGATCTAGTATTGAGCTTGACTATCTGCACCTCGCAGCTGACTACCAGAGGAATTCAAAGCTCCCATATATCCATTGTCATGAAAAAGACTTTGTCCAGGGCACCTCATAAATGCATATTTTCCTTTTGCGTTAGGGAGAGAGTCTGTAGGTCCATCCAGAACCTAGAATTCAATCCTCTGCTTAGTCTGTTTAGCTTAGACTGGAAATTCCCAAGGAGTTTTCTGTTTTGCAGCCCTTTACATAATTTTAGCTTTTAGTAGTTTAGTGAATGTTTATGTTTAAAAAAAAAATATCCAGCTGAGCGCTTGTAGCTCAAGTGGCTAAGGCACCAGCCACATACATCAGAGGTAGTAGGTTTGAATCCAGCTGGGGCCTGCCAAACAACAATGACAGCTACAATCAAAAAATAGCCAGGCTTTGTGTTGGGTGCCTGTGGTCCCAGCTACTTGGGAGGCTGAGACAAGAGAATCTCTTAAGCCCAGGAGTTGGAGGATGCTGTGAGTTTGATGCCACGGCACTCTACCCAGGGCAACAGCTTGAGGCTCTGCCTCAAAAAATAAAAAAATGAAAACTCCTAAAACAGGAATAAAGGTAAAATATGTTTAAATAAGAGCTAAAAAACACATTAACTAGACAGAGGAATGGAATGAGGCAAAAGTTTATAAGAAAGGAAAAATGGTCATTGAAATTAAAAACCTAATAGGATTATATATAAGAAATTGAGAGAACTGGGATAGATATGAGGAAATGATATAGAAACAGTGAGATAAAATATGAAAAATAAGGTCCAATATATTTGATAGTGATCAAATAGAACAGCAGAAAGAAAAATAGAAAGTAGAGATGATATTCAAGTAGAAATTAACTTAAAATATACCTAAAATAGTGAAAAGCACGAATTTATGAATTAGGTAGAAAAGATACAACAAGCAGAATAAATAAAGAAAAATATTCCTGCGCAGGAACATCCTGGAGAAATTGTGGAACACCAAAACAGAAATAATATATAAAGCACTCAGAATGAAAAGCATAGCCCTTACCAAAGAATGAAGGTTAAAGTGATGGCTGACTTCTAAATTGCAATCATAGGTGCCAGCAGATAATGAAAATATATTTCCAGAGTGCCAAGGTAAAATAATTGTCAGCCAAGAGTGACATACCCAGTTTTAGTTAAATGAAGACATTAAATATTCACAACTCAATAATTCTTCCTGAAAGAACTATATACTAGGTGAGTACTTTAGATGAAGGAAATTCGATTGAAAAGTGACATGTAAGAATGAATGAACAAGAAATGTTCTAAATAGGAGCTGATACATAAAATAAAAATAGCAATAATGATTACAATGGTTAATTACAGGAATATGAGCAAATTGTTCTTAAACTACTGGATATAATATGTAAGATTGAGTGGTTTAATAGAGTTAAAGGATGATAAGATTCTGGGATGATCAGGAGTATTTAGAGCTATTGTACTAAAATTTTAAGGTTTATAATAAAAGGAAGAATTATAATAAATGTAAATGGCCTGGATTTACTACATAAAGTAGATTTTTAGATTGGATTGAAGGTAACAATCTAAGCTGATGTTGTTAATAAGAAATTCAAAAATGTTGAGTATAAAAAGGATAGAAAAGATTTATGAGGCAAATACAAACCCAAAGAAAACCGAGATGGCTTATACCAATCTAAGACTTAGTCTTTAAATAATGGTTAAAAAAGGGCTTTATGTAATAATAAAAGATTCAGTACTCAGGAAGATGTCTAAACTTGTATGCACACAGATATAAAATATATAAAGCATAAATCAAATGAAGTAGGAGAAAAGCAAATTCACAATTTAGTGTGCCATTTTAATAGTTCAATGATTATGAATCAAGTTAGATCAAGAGTTTGTGAGACTATTGAGGATTTTAACATAAAAGTACAAGTTTACTAGTAAGTATAATTAATCTCACATAATAAATCATAATGGCAATTATAAAAAATTTAGACAAGATAATTAACATGTTACATATTAAAACTTATGGAACTTAGCTTAAATGTAACTTGATAGCCAAGTGGCCATTGTAAGAAGGTTAAGAAAACGTCAGAATAAACAAAGTGTACAAGGAAGAAAACAGTGAAGAGCATGAATTAATGAAACAGAAGACACAGTGATGTTCCACCAAAACCCAAAATTGGTCGTTTGAAAAATATATTAAATAGACAAATGCTTCACAAGTCGAATTAAAGAATTGGGCACAAGGTGACGCCTGTGGCTCAGTGAGTAGAGAGCCGGCCCCATATACCGAGGGTGGCAGGTTCAAACCCAGCCCTGGCCAAACTGCAGCATCAACAACAGCAAAAATAGCTGGGCATTGTGGAAGGCACCTGTAGTCCCAGCTACTCAGGAGGCTAAGGGAAGAGAATTGCCTAAGCCCAAGAGCTGCAGGTTGCTGTGAGCTGTGACACCCTGGCACTCTACCCAGGGCAATAAAGTGAGACTCTGTCTCTTAAAAAAAAAAAAAGAATGGGACGCAATATCAGTATACAGTTTTAGAAAGAACACAAGCATGGAAAAGATCAAAACACAATTCAATGAATGATATGTTATACTAACATATTAGACATTAGAACAAATTTCTAGAAAATTAAACTTGCCAAATTTGGCTCGAGAGAAAATCTTGAGTATCTTTTAACCAATAAAGAATTTTAATTGACTTTAAAAAGTCTAGCTGTAAAACGAATGGCTTCCTTTCAAATGGTAGCAATAACAACAGTAACAATAATAGCTCAGAACTCAAACCAACAACAGAAGAACCTAAAGCCTTCACCAGGAGATTTCTGTTGATTGTTTAAGTGGCATACAGTCCTAATCTTCAATAAACTTCAGATTATAGAGTGGAAGGAATACTCTGTAACTCAGTGTTTGAGCAGAGCACGATCTTCCTGAGGAAACCAGGAAAGAACTAATCAAGAAAAGAGAATCATAGGCTGATTGAACTTGTGAATATAGTCGCATAGTTCTAATATAGACTAATAGCTTCTAGAATGGTATAGTACTATTGATAACGAACAGATCAGCTTTATTTTAGGAATACAAGGATGAATTAACATTAAACAATGCAAGTGATAGACTAATATTTGTTTACATTGGTAGATCAGTGAAAAATATTAACATGGAAAAAGTGATACATTTATGATAAAAACTCTTAGCAAATTTGAAGTAAAAAGGAACTGCCTTAAACTGATATGAAGATATTTACAGTGTAATATTTAAAGATGAAATGTTGAAGTGTTATCTTTGAAGTTAGGAACATTGTAAAAATGTTTACTCAGACAAAAGGGAAGTATACTATATCTAGTCAGCATTATACTAGAGGTCTTAATTTAGTGGAATAAAAGAAGACTATATAAAAGGAGTATAAGGAAGAAATAAAACTAAATTTATAGATGATACTGTGCAATGAATAAAACTATACACATTCTAGAACAGATAAAATTATTAAAGATCGCTAGATATAAGAATATACAAAAATTGGTTAGCATAATTTCAAAAAATTTTCACCTATAGCTTTAATAAGACATAAGTTACTTTGAAATTTGACAAAGTAGGCATGGCCTTTATGTTGAAGATCATTGTAGTTGACTAAAAAAGTATAATGGAAGAAGCATTGAGAGATTTCTTATTTATGGAAGAGGGGCCTGTCAGTTTTCTGCTTACCGGTCAATTATTTAAAACAGAAACTGGTAGCATATGCTTGTGTGTATAAATTGACAAGCCGAATTTAAAATTCACATGGGAAAACAAGTGGCCAGAAAAAAAGAAACAGTTTTGAAGAACAAGAAAGTGGAGACCTGGTGTTGATACATTATTTTCATACTTCCTTTGACTATCATCAGGCAGTAATAGACAAAGGGACATTGGAAGTATTGTAGAATTTATAAGTGGATGCATGGTTATGTAGAAACTGAGAGAGCATGTATTACAAGTCATTGAAAAGAGCGATGGACTGCTTAATTATTATGTGGCAATTGATTATGTGGGAAAAAACAAAATCAGATTACATTTTGTACCATACATAAAAAATACAGCTGTCTAAATCTGAAAAATAATACTTTAAAATTTTATTTGGAAGTAAAAAAAATGTCTTTATAAACTCAGGATAGGAATGACTTTCTTAAGAAAGATGTAGAAAGCAGAAGCCATGCAAGAAACAACTGATCTATCTGCTGTGCTAAAATAAAAACTTCTATCCACAATAGCCAAGATATGGAATCAACCTGTGACTATTAGGAGATGAATGGATAAAGAAAATGTGGTGTATATACACCATGGAATATTACACAAAAAGAATTAAATCTTACCATTTTCAGTGACATGGATGGAACTGGAGGTCATTTGTTAAGTGAAATAAACCAGACACAGAGAGACAAATTGTGTTCTCCCTCATCTGTGGGAACTAGAAAAGTAGAGCTCATGAAGGTTGTGAATAAAATGGTGGTTACAAATGGCTGGGAAGGAAATGAAGTTGGGAAATTAAAGGAAGGTGGGTAAGGGGTACAAAAATAGTTAGAAGGAAAGTTCTAGTATTTAATAGTAATATTTCAGAATAGCTAGAAGATTTGTAATACTCACAGCCCAAGGAAAAGATAAGTTTTTGAGGTGATAGTTGTTTCAGTTCCTCTGATTTGATCATTACACATTGTGTATGTGTGTCAAAATAGTAATATGTCAAAAGTCATTTAAAAAAAATTTCTGTATACTTTAAAACATCTTAAACACTGTGAAAAGGTAAACATAGATTAAGATGTATTACTATACATATACAGATGGTTCCTGACTTGAGATGACTTATAATTTTTTGACATTACAATGGGTCTTTTGGGGTATTAAATTAATTTGACAGGATATAGCCTCATCATAAGTCAAAGAGCATCTATAATTGACAAAAGTTTAGGGTATAGAATTTATAGAGAAATTTTACAAATAAGAACAAGACAAAACAGCCCAATTGAAAATGGCAAAAATAGAATTTACAGAAAATTATTTCTCATATGTATAAGACATATATTATTTAATGTTCCTGCATAGCAGAATCAGTAATAAGCTGAGGCATATTATATAGTGAAATACTAAACAGCAGTTAGAAATGAATAAAATAATATCATACAAGCATCAAGGTGGGTAAACCTAAAATTATGTTGAGTGAAGAATATAGAGAGTATACTTGTTCACTGTAATATGTTTAAATTGGAGTAGTGACTCCACTTCAGATCTTTAGTTTCTTCCATGTAGATCATTATCAAAGTCTCTTAGAAACACATTTTCTTAAGGTATTTTTTCTCGCACCTTTCCTCCCTGTACATGACTATTTTTATGTTTCCTATTGTATCCTTGGACTTACATACGCTCTAAGATGTGCTTGAGTAAATCTGCTTTCCTACAGCTGCCCCCAAATCCTTCCTCACCTGTGGGATCCCCTCATTGATGTCCACTGTAAAACCCATTTTAAACTATTATGATACTTTGGGGCTTCTGGACCTGGAGTGGAACAGCCTATATTTGTCCTCAGCTGAACTGATTTGACTTGAGGACTAGATTTAGAGTGACTGAGTATCTCCTTTGCTATCTCATAATATATTTTATGAACATTTTTATGTAGTTTTCATTATGTTATAAATAGGATAAGAAGTGAATATAGTCATCTTTGCATGGAAGGAATCTTAAGATCACTTACTCCTAAGAAAAGTGGCTTTGCCTTCTCCATTTTATTATAATTGAGTCTTGGCTTTTTCACTTATTTACTCAACTAGTTTATTAAAATACAGGTATATTTTGCTTAGTTAGAATTATGTAATACAGATATTTATGTTTTTCAGAATTTAAACAAGCAAGCATATGATTTGGCAAAGGCACTACTGAAGAGGACAGCTCAAGCTATTGAACCATATATTACCAATGTAAGTCTGCTTGTAGTTGGTTGTCAGGAAGATTAAGCCAAAATCTTAAAGACTTGTTAGAAGCAAAATTTCAGCAAGTAGTATATACTTTTGACCATTGGGTTATGTATTTTCTTTCTGTTCCTTAATTGAAATTATTGTTGCTAAATATTTTCCAGGAGAATAACCTTCATCATGTTTGGTTATTCATTTGCTTCTTTCATATTGCCTGTGAATTAAAACAGCTTTTATTTTGGTTAGCAAGATATATTGTTTCTCCTGTTAGAAATATAGTTAAGTGTAATTAGATAAAACATATGGAACTCTTTATTATTTAGAGAAATTGGTTTTAGCTTTGTAGATTGAATTGATTAGTACAAGAAGATATGAAATAATATCAAGATCTAGAAGTTGAAGGCAAAATGAACGAAATAGTGATTTGGTGAAAAATGAATTGTCTATTGCTATTCCTGGGGTAGATTCCATGTCAATTTATCTTTTCTGAAAAAGAGGAAGAATTGCCACAAAACAAGCTTTTTCAGTATCACTCCAAATCTGCTTATTTATGATGACCTTCTTGTATTTTTGGAAGAAATGTTTTTTAGCTCCTAGGTTCACTGAGAGAAGTGTCTAGTAAGTTTTATTTCTCCACAGTTCCCTTGAGTTGCACAACTCTTAGTGGCCCCATTTATACGGTATTCTATGTGAATGTTCCCTTGTGGAACACAAATCTAGAATTCGGTCTAAATGGTGGCCCCTGGAATTATGTCTATCTGTATTTTTTGCTTTACCCACTCCCCAAAAGTAAAGGATATAAATCTGTCTTGAATAAAGAAATTACTTATGTATTTAATTCTCCTGAGGTTAATTGAAGGAGAGTTTTTATTGTATTTTACAAAAATTTAAAGTCAGTGTATAATGAAATATATCACAAAAAGATGTATTTTGGAAAGTAGCATACTTCATAAAACAGTACCTTTGTAAACACACAGCTTTTTTTTTTTTTTTTGAGACAGTCTCTCTGTGTCACCCTTGGTAGAGTGCCATAAGGTCCCAGCTCACAGCAACCTCAAATTGTTGGGCTTAAGCAATTCTCTTGCTTTAGCCTCCCAAGTAGCTGGGACTCCAGGCACCTGCCACAACACCAGGCTACTTTTTGTTGTTGTTGCAGTTGTCATTGTTGTTTAATGACAGAATTGAACCAGGCCAGATTTGAACCCGCCAGCCTCGATGTATGTGGCCGGCGCCCTAACTACTGAGCTATGGTGCCGAGCCAACTCATAGCTTTTGTTTTTGGCTTATGACCTTAAAGAATTCCGAGCACGTGGTGATTTGGAAAAATGAATTTAATTTGTAAGGAGATTGTTTAGGAACTTTCAGAAGCTGTAGAATCAAATTTTGTATAATCTATCTTAAAAGGTCTACGATTGGTAGGGAACTCCAAATATTGGCTTCTATAGTTTTGTGAGTCTTGGGTAATGGCTGTGATACATTGGTTGGATTGAGTTTTTTCATTATTGACGTAGTGGGACTTATAAGTATATCGACCCTGACTTAAGCCTTCTGGGATTAATTACCCCTTCTCATTCCCTTGGCCGCAAGTGACTCCAAATGACCATTTCTATAGCCCATAAGAGAACACCAAGCGAGCTCCTCCTAGTGGTCATTTAGTTAAACAAGTATTGCCAAGCTGGAATTTTTTTTTTTTTTTTAGGGGAACACTTCCTGATCTCTTCTTTTGCTGGTACAGAAGTAGGAAAAGAACACTATTCCATGTTGATATGTCTGCTGTGATTGAGGAAAATAAATATTTGATAGGAGTAATTAAAGGAAAAAAAGCCCCTGATAGAATGATGCTATTTTTTGGAGCTGGGTAATTAGGTTCATGATATTATTCTCTCAACTTTTATATGTTTG
This sequence comes from Arctocebus calabarensis, assembly GCA_963573935.1. Taxonomy (NCBI): domain Eukaryota; kingdom Metazoa; phylum Chordata; class Mammalia; order Primates; family Lorisidae; genus Arctocebus; species Arctocebus calabarensis. The sequence goes on along the minus strand of CAUYON010074736.1, from coordinate 43,695 downwards.
AAATGTTTATAATAAAAATTTAAGAAAGAAGGCCAAAGATATACTTTCCGCAATATCAGATAAATCAAGGTAATTTGTCACTTACACTTTATGGTAATAATTTCTTACTATTCTTGCCCCCAGAAATAGAACCCTCCTTCTTTATTAAAACTTTATCAAAAACTGGTGAGCAGGAGTTGGAGGACTAGCAGAATAGTCTGAGGACACTTTCAATTATGTGCTCATTCCCAGTATCTTGACCATTATTTTCTTATCTTTGTTTTTTTGTTCTCTGACTTATTTGTGGGTTAACTCACAAGTCACTAAGAATTGCTTTTTTCCTCCCATTAATACTGTTCTAAGTTTTCTTATTTTTCTACCACAAACCAATATAATTACATGTAAAATCACTTTCTAGTGAACTAAATTTAATGTTTTATAGTAGGATAAAATTAATACAATGTTGGAAATCATTCTCAGCTCTTTTTGTACATATAGATGAAATAGCCATTATTAGTTTCTCTTCCTAATAGAAAATTACCAAGTAAAAATACAAGTAGGATACTGAGGTAGTAATAAACTCATTTCTCTCTCTCTTTAATATGTTACTTTTTGCCTCATGCATATAGACACATTCAAGTTTTTTTTTTTTTTTAGTAGATAGTGATTCTTAGACTGGTGTGGTTTTGCAGGTTACTTTTCGAAATAAAATTTATTGTAACATGATATCCCAGGAAACTTAAAATTACATGTATGTTTTTAAAAGGTAAAACAGCATCAAAAACAAGAAATACATAATGATAGTTCAAAAAATTTCCTACATAGGCTGGATACGGTGGCTCATGACTGTAATCGTAGCACTCTAGGGGGCGGAGGCAGGTGGATTGCTTGAGCTCAGGAGTTCAAGACCAGCCTCAGGAGTTCAAGACCTTGTCTCTACTAAAAATAGAAAAAACAGGTGTTGTGGTGGGCTCCTATAGTCTCAATTACTAGGTTGAGGTTAATAGAGGTTGAGCCCAAGAGATTAAGGTTGCTGTGAGTTATTAATAACACCACAACATTCTATCCAGGGCCACAGAGTGAGACCCTGTCTTTAAAAAAAAAAAAAAAAATTCCTACATAGGTCATTTCTGAATGATGTCATTATTTTTCACCAGATCTTTTTAACCGCAAGTTTAGGATACATGAAATAAATTGTCTTGTTGAATTGAAAATGTATCAAATCCCTGTTGAAATACATAGAATTTTAAGTAATTAATTTAATTTTTATTTAATCTGTCTGTTTTTGCATCTGTAAATTGGCATTAAAAATGCTTCAGTAGTGGTAGAGAATGCATTATTTAATGTGAAAGCACTTTCGTAATTAAAAATTAATGATGTAAATCTAAGTTAGAATTTGTGACCTGTGATGTCTTTTATTTTGCAATTATATTTATCAAAAAACATAACTTGTATTATGTAAATTAGTTACCCATTTATAAATGAAAGTTTAATGATTTTTTGACCAAATTTATATCTACCTCTACTAAATTTTAAGCCTTATGAACATCCTGGATTGTTATACTCATGTTTGTATAATAATGTTGCATATTACTTAATTCCATTAGCAAATATGTGTCAGATAAGTGGTGCCTACTCTCTGTTAGACATGTACAAGGCTCTTGTTACACACTAGAGAAGACCAAGTAGGTTACTGCCTTTTTGCAGGTAGTATGTGTTTAATACATATGTTTCATGGAATTTATGGGACATGAAATTAAAATAGAATTTTTAAGAAGATGATTTGACAACTGCGGTGGCCAGATCAGAAAGGATTATTAGTCTTTTTTAAGAAAAGGTAGATTGATGAATTTTATTTTCCTTTGTTTTAAACAGTAAAAAATTTGTGAATGGAAGCAAAATAGCCACTTATAGTCCTCAGCTCTGTACTTTTCAATACCCAGGAAAGCAAATACCCAATTAAGCCAAGTTATGTGTTACTGTTACAGAAGAGAGATCAGGGCAGCTTCTATGGTATAAGGAATCCTTAACCACCTCACTGGTTGCGAATATATAGTGTATGCTATCGGTTAATATAACATGTATGTTATGCTTTTGGAAGATTTTAAATAGAAAGAAACTTGGCCATTATGCCATGAATATCTTTACCAGTTTCAAGATGATGATGAATAATATGTGTGGCATTAAAGCTAGTTATCTGATAGGAAGAAAAAACTTTAAATTTGTATTTTCCTTACATTTGTGCTTTTAATTGGATTTTAATTGGGGTGTAAACCTTGTATAAATGTACACATTGTTTATTAAAATGTAAAAGAACACCAGAAAGATTAGAAAGGTCGTTTTGCATTAAAAATACAAAAATTACATATTTTAAAAATAGAATTGGCTCTTCCTGTGAAGGTGTTAGAAAGGTTTACCTTAGATGCTCTTGTCTTCCTTATATGTTTGAGTGAACAAGAGGTTATTTTGTGTCCTGGAGGAATTTATCCAGTGAAGAGATGAAGGCATTATATTGGTTCAGGTTCTCTAGAGAAACAGAGTCAATGTGAGGCTGTGTCTGTGAGTGTACGTGTATATGTGTATACCTGTATGTATGTGTGTATGAGAGGAGATTGGCTCCTGTACTGATGGAGGCTAAAATGCCCCACAATAGGCCATCTGCAACCTGGAGAACCAGGGATACTTATGGTATCACTCTTATGTCAGAGGCAGAAGGCCTGAGAACCCAGAGGAGTGCCAGTGGGTCAATACCTGGAGTCCAAAGGCCAGAGAACCTGGAGTTCTGATGTCTGAGGACAGGACAAGAATCTCCCAGCTCCAGAATTTGCCTTTCTTCTGCCTTTTTGTCTATTGGGCCCCTGCAGCCTATTTGATGGTGCCTACCCTATTGAGGGTAGATTTCCCTCTGTTCATTCTACATGCTAATCTCCTCTGGATATACCCTTGGAGATACACCCAGAGATAATGCTTTACCAGGTATCCCTTAGTGCAGTCAAGTTGACACCTTAAATTAACCATCACAGAGATGTATACAATAATAATGTAGCACAGAATGTAATAAATCTCATAATGAGGAACAAAGTATCTTTGGAAAATAGGGTGCTTATTGAAATGCTAATGGATGAGTCAGTACAAATCACGTATTTGTTTTATTGTGTATAAAACAAATTTTATGCTTTGCCTTTTTTTGTGGTCTGTAGTGGTTTCCTACCATTAGAAAATATTTTGTCATGCCTAGTTTGAAAATAATCTATAATTATTCTTTGTATAGAATAATAATGAATTTGATTGAATAATAATTAAGATCTTAGAAAATTCATTTTATTTATGATGTTTCTCCTAATGATAAGTTTTCTTTCTCCCCAAAAGTTTTTTAATCAGGTTCTGATGCTTGGGAAAACATCTATCAGCGATTTGTCAGAGCATGTCTTTGATTTAATTTTGGAGCTCTACAATATTGATAGTCATTTGCTGCTCTCTGTTTTACCCCAGCTTGAATTTAAATTAAAGGTAATTATTGTAAAAATAATGATTCTGTCAACGAAGGTAGGAAAGAGTATTGATTATGGGTTTTTAATGTTTACAGTAGTTTTAACTCAATGTAACAGGTGAGGGGATGCATTACTTTTATTTATTCACATGTTTGTTCCATTGCTTATCTGTGTATCTCAAATACCTGGCAGGTCTAGCAGATAGTAGGTGCTTAATAGTTAGCAGGATGACATTTTTTCTTCAAATATTTTTGAGATAAATTCTAGGACTTGATAAATTTTTGATAGTTACATCTATATATCAAGCTTATGTTTTTAAGGTACAATTTATAAGCAGTTCCCTTGACTACTTGATCAGGCCATAAAAATAAAATTTATTATCCACATGGTGTAAAATGCTTTCCCTGTGTGTGCATTATCTTGGTTCAGGTTTTCTATTTCAACAGTTGCCTATGTTGAAAGTGCATTTGTTTTCACATAGCCATTTTTTGTACCTGTCCCTATTGCTTCGACATTAAGTTATTCTGTAAAATTGAGTTTTACTTGCAGAATTGAGGAGTATGCTTCCCCCCCACAATCCTTACAGGGAGTGTAAATAAAACTGTTTATAATTATTAATCTTTGATGGATACCAGTGTATCAACCAAAAAGTTCTTAAATGATTTCCATGTTATACCTAAAAATTGTGTTTCTTTTAAAACAAATAAAAACAGTCTGTTTTTTTAGTGTGAATACTCCAAATAACCAATACCTGATTATTCTGGTTTTCTATTTTTGGTATATTTCCTAAGTGAGCTATTCAGTTAGCTGATTTGCCTGCCCCCCCTTTTAACCAGTTTTGATGAGGCAGTCACATCTCTAAATTTGTTGGGTTTGTCTGATTGTCACTGGTAAAAATATTGAGTAGATGCTATATACGTGTTCCTACACACTGTGAGAAATATGAAAATAAGGAAATTATCAACCCTACTTTCAGCAAACTTAACATCTAGTATGGAAGAAAAAGGAAAAAAATCCAGATCTCATAAGAGGCCAGATATTGTAAGTGTCATAAGAGATACCTACCTCATATAACTGAGGCAAAGGAAACAACATGCAGAAGCATTTAGAAGTAGGAAGTTTTGGGGTGAATTAGTGGAACACAAAGAACTATATACAGTTGGAACATGGCATGGTGGAAGTTTAGATCACTCAGAGCTGTAGCAAGTTAGAATCTTTGCCTGTGGAGCCTAATAAAGAAGTAGATGTCTAGGCATTAAAACAGATTAGTTGAAACAGTTTCTGAGAATAGAGTCCAGGCATCAGATTTTTGTTGTTGTGGTTACTTTGATTCCCCCTTCTCCAAGCTTTAGAGGTGTTTCTAGTACTTATGTAGAGGAATAAAGGAAGAAATAATAGAGATGAGCTAGGTCATATTATATGGGCTCTTGAATACCTGTGGCATTGTTTTAAAATTTAAGAAAAATCTGTGTAGTGCCATCCATATTACCGTATCAGTGCCTTTTGATATATCTGATGGCCACACTTTTTTATATGGTTGTAGAAATGAATACATGTGCTTCTCTTAACCTCTATTTTGTTATTTCTCAATTAAAGGAAATGACCTGGGTTCCTTGTGTGCTTTAAATGATGAACAAAACTCTTAAAATGGTTGTAGAATTTTGAGTATGTTTGAGTATATCACTTTTCTTATGTTCAAGATTAGTGTTTTGTCTGACTTATTAAAACCAATGTGTCATTCATTTGCGGTACTAAAATTAATAATAAAATTAATTTCTGATCCCCAAGTTCCTTCTACTACAGTATATAAACTTTAGTTTTCCAATAATGCAAGCCTTCGTCATTATGCTATTGAACCTCCTTTAGGAATCTGATGCGTATTGATGAACTGACTCTCCTATTGTGAAACTTTATCACATGCTTATTTCTACAAAGAGCTAAAAGTAGAGTCAAACCGACATCTCTGTGTACTGTAGGTGAGGCTTATCGGAGTCTGTCTTCTAAAATCAGATTGTTTTTCCTGGGTCTTGGGTTGGTTTTGGTTTATTTTTGAATTTGATTCTGGGTGGAAATAAACCTTATTTATAGGAGGTGGACTCTAATGTTTAAACAAACTTCCAAGATGTATTTTTCATGTGTAGAAATACTACTTTAATGTAATTAGAGATGATTAGAGCATTTATGAAGACAGTTAATTTTCTGAAAAGTACAGTGAGCACTTTTGTAATTTTTCATTTGGATTTAATAAAAGGTTTTCTATAGATTTAGAGGATATGGGAAGAAATGGGTGGCCTTATTCTGAGTATCTTCTTAATGGTTTTAAAGCTGTGGTTGTGGTTTTCTATTTTAGAGCAACGATAATGAGGAACGATTACAAGTTGTTAAACTACTAGCAAAAATGTTTGGAGCAAAGGATTCAGAACTGGCCTCTCAAAACAAACCACTTTGGCAGTGCTACTTGGGCAGGTATATGATTTCAATTTCCTTTTTGAAAATAAAATGTTTATATCTACTTACTGTATTTTAAACCACCATTCACATTTAAGATGTGTTCTCTGAAATCATTAAAATGAAATGTTTTTCATATATTGAAAATTTTGAATGTTGATAATAATTGTATTTGCAATTTCCCTTTATCTTTTATCCTTATTGATTTTTTAAAAGATGATGTATTTTAAAAGCTACCTCATACAGTATTAACAACTGTGAAATTAAAATGTATTATTTCAAAGTAGTGATTAATTCCAACTGAAAAAACCTCTTACAGCCTCTCCATAAAAAGTTATGGTGAGATTTAGAAATATTCAAAGGAAAAGAGTATTCACAGAAAGAATAAAGAAATGACTAAATGTGTTTCTCTTCTTTTGCCTCAGTCTCCCAAGTAGCAGACTACAGGCATCTGCCACAATGCCTGGCTTTTTGTTGTTGTTGTTGCAGCAGCATTGGTGCTTAACTGGCCCCGGCTGGACTCGAACCCACCAGCCTGGGTGCATGTGGCCAGCGCCATAACCACTGTGCTACAGGCACTGAGCCATGTGCTTCCCTTCTTAACCTTTTTTTTTTATTTCTCAGTTAAAGGAAATGACCTGGAGTTCCTTGTGTGCCTTAAATAATGAACAAAACTCTCAAAATGGTTGTAGAATTTTGAGTATGTTTATGTAGATCACTTTTCTTTGAGAGAGATTCTTTTCTTTACCTTTTCCAAAGGGACCTCTGACCTTGAAAATATTAAAAGAACTATAGATTCCTTGGCTGAAATCTGCTTTGACCCTGAGAATAAAAGAGGATATTTTTTCCCTCAAATTATCCTGGTAATAGATAATGTAGTTAAGCAAATAAGATTTAAAGATTCTGATTCTATTTTCTTTGTATTGAAATATTTTTGCATTGGTATACTTACTTTTTTTTCCATTTTAATAACAACCATTAGTGATTATAATAAACTTAATCTTTTGATCTCATTTTTCTATCTTGTTAAATAGAGATAAAAGCTTTCATTAAGTGCATGTTAAGCTCAAAATTCCTAATCTGATGGTTTTTTTAGTTCTTATTTACTTAGTATTTAATGAGGCAAGTTAAACTAATAAAAGCCTATTGCTATTTTGAGATTGGTTTTTAGGCTTTTTTCCTTTAAATACAATGTGGAAGGTCTTTGACAGCAGGGCAAAATATGTATTTTATCAGTTTAATTAAATATTGCAATTCAATATGAAGTCTGTTTTATTTAATATTTTGAAACAAAAATATACTTTTAATATATAGACATTATATCTTTAAATTAGGACTTAGATTAGCCAGACTTCATAGATTTATAGGAGGGAAATAAAAAAAAATGTAAGTCATCTTTCTATTAAATTGTTATTTTTCCTTTTAATGTTAACAAACATAAAACAGTATTAAATATTACCAACTTTAAGGCCTATTTTAAAATACATTTTATTTATATTGGTTATGAGGTACATGGTTTGTTGGGAAATAATAAAGTATACGGGATTGATTACCTGGATTTAAAACACTCAGGAGACTATATGGGACCAAGGGTAAAATTTTATAGCATTTTTAAGGGAGAGGGATGTGTTTCATACAGCAATTGTTTTGTCTTTAACAGGAGACCCGTATGAGTAGTTTGTTGCTGATTTTGAAGGGATTTTTCCCACTCTTCTGTAGTGCTAAATTTTGTTTCTTACAGTATTGGATGACAGAGGATTTGGGAGCCTTTTCATTTCACACAATTAACACATGATAATATTGAATAGAAACTCCTGCCTTTACTTTAATGTTTTGATACTTTAAAAGATTTTTTTTAATTACTGTTTTATATTTCATGATAGCTAATATATGCAGACTGAACATCAGTGGTCAAGAGACACCTAAACATCATGTGCTTCCTGATGGAAGAATACAAAACCGCATGTGGTATTACAAGAGTCTGGCAAAAATAATTGAAACTGACTTTGATCAAATGTGTAAATATGATTAGGAGAAGACACCTGTTAATTGACATCAGAATGATATAAGTAGCAAAATCTAAACTAAAACTCAACTCCATCTCTGCAGTTGCGCCAGCAAATTACAAGGAGGGAAAGATGTAGGGAGAATATAAGATTGAAAGAGACTTCAAAAAAAAAAAGAATAGAAAATCTATGATGGTAGAGTACATGTAGATTTCCCAAACAAGATCAAAGAAAACTATAAATAAAAATTTTGAAGTGAATTACTCATTTAAATAAATTGTATGTCATTTTACCAACATTAAAAATATGTATTCAGGAAAAAAAAGAAAAGAGACTTCATGCCTATAATTCTAGCATTTTGGGAAGCTGAGGCAGGTGGATTGCCTGAGCTCAGGAGTTCAAGAGCATCCTGAGCAAGAGCGAGACCTGGTCTCTAAAATAGCTGGGTGTTGTGGTGGGCACCTGTAGTCCTAGCTACTTGGGAGGCTGAGGCAAGAGACTCAATGAAGCCCAAGAGTTTGAGGTTGCTGTGAGCTGTGATGCCATGGCATTCTATCCAGGGCATCAAAGTGAGACTCTTGTCTCCAAAAAAAGTGACAGACATAACCAGAGAGTTTTATTTTTTTAGAGATATATATTAAAGTATCTACATATGTAACGCAAAAGTTGGCTTTACTATTAGGGATGGTATAATAATTGTGATGGTTAACTGGATAGGAGCATTTCTGGTAGAGTTTCAGAGTTGTATAATGTAAAGTAATACAGGTTTAATGTAAGATCTGTCATTTGTGAATGCTGTATATTTAATTAAGAATATTTTGAGGAAAAGTTTCCTTTCAAAACACAGTTTGGGATTTTCTAATGTTCCTATGAACTATACAGGGTGGACACAAAGTTTGTATGCAATTTATGTTAAAACTGTTTTAAATTGCATATTAACTTTGTGTCGAACTTTGTGTGTCCACCCTCAATATACATGTTTGAATAAGTATATATGTTTTGGAAGCATAGCAATTTGTAGGCAATTTTCTTGTCATTCTAATTCTTTATTTTGCACCAAAAGTGTGTTTTAGCCTCCTTAAAATTGCATATTTCTCACAGGAAATTGTGCTTAGTTTATATAGAAGTTCCAGACCATTCATATAAAAAACTTTGTTAAAATTAAATGATCTGACTCTACTTTGCATTTTCCTACATGAATTTTTAAAAATTTATTTAGAAAAGTAAAAATAAATTCAGATTAAGTGTATATCTCTCTCTCTCTTTTTTTTTTTTTTTTTTTTTTGTGAGTGTTTCTCTTATTTTAAAGGTCACTCTGTGCCTTTGTATCTTACAGGTTTAATGATATCCATGTACCAATCCGCCTGGAATGTGTGAAATTTGCTAGCCATTGTCTCATGAACCACCCTGATTTAGCAAAGGACTTAACAGGTACTATATGCATGTAACAGCACAGATTCCTAGATATTATAGGACTTTTTTCAAAAATCAGTTGCATAGAGGAAAAAACCCTTTTTTTGTTGTAATAAATGAAGTCTTAGTTCATCATCATAGAAATCACTCTCTGAAGCTAGAATTTTTATTGCGTAGTTTCTACTTAAGTTAAAAGTATTTTTTATAAAGTCTGTGTCTTTAGGAGCAGTATTAGTTTCTTAGTTTAAGGACAATTCTAAAACTATTTCAGGCATTTGGATTTGAATAGGTCTTGGTTTTGACTAGATTATAAGACTAATGTTCTTTAATATTTTAAGAGCCTAGGAGAGAGTCAGGGTAGACTAATGGAGGTAACATTAAATAGAAGTAACTTAAAAAAAAATCTGTGTTAAGTATAAGACAGGTCAGAACTTTACATCTTTATGGTAATGAAACTGTCATATATCTATTAATGTTCCTATTACAGTTTTTAAAACTGAAATAGTTTAGAAAGTAGAGACTAATGTAATAGTCTTCCTCACAATGTTAGCGTTTGCAGTATTTACTTAGGAAATTAAAAAAAAATTATAGATCAAGCGAAATGTCCCTCACAAACTGTTTTCCTTTCTGCACTTACAGAGGGCAAATAATATACTGAATTTGTTCTTCCTGTAACTATGCCACATGTACCTTTCTGTAAATTATATTTAGTATTATCATGTGTTTGAAAAATTTCATTGATTTGATACCATTCGAATTTGATGAAGTTGAACTTACTTCTACTGTTTCATGTGTTTTCGTGTGTTCTTTCTTCTATTTTTTTCTTTATTTTCTTTTTTCTTATGGGCCCAGAAGTTAACATTCTCTTTTAATTGATGTGTTTTCAATGCATAATTGATTAATGAAATCTAAAGTTGATCATAAGTCTCTAAATTTTTTTTCTGAGCAAAGACCTTTGAAATCTTTTTTTGGCCGGGACCGGGTTTGAACCTACCACCTCTGGCATATGGGGCTGGCGCCCTACTCACTGAGTCACAGGCGCACCCTCTTTTTTTTTTTTTTTTTTTTTTTTAAGACACATTCTCACTATTGCCCTGGGTAGAGTACCATGACCTCCTCATAGCTCACAGCAACCTCAAACTCTTAGATTCAAGAGATCCTCTTGCCTCAGCCTCCCAAGTAGCTAGGACTACATACAGATGCTGGCTACCATGCCTGGCTAATTTTCTGTTTTTTAGTAGAGATGGGGTCTCACTCTTGCTCAGGCTGTTCTCAAACTCCTGAGCTCAGGCAATTCACTGGCCTGGAATTACAGGCATGAACCACTGCTGGACCAATCCTTGAAATCTTTAACTCTTACTCTACCATTTTTTACTTTATTTCAGTTATTACTTAGTATTGCCCTTTTTGAAAACCGTCCAATTGTTAGTACGTTTTTATCTGCTTCTGATTTACAGTCTTACTTACCTTTGTTTCTTAAATCTTAACTGCTACTTCTCAGTTTTTTCTGATAAAATCACAAAGTAGAGCCTCCATAATTGACCACCTCCTTCAATTGACCTACTTTTCCTAGAGTAGACGTGGCACCATATTTACACGTCAGTACATGTCCTAATTCCTTGTTTTGACTACCTCCATATGTTGACCAGATTGTTATAGTCACTTAGGTGGTCAGCTTACAGAGGTTCTATTGTATGTCCTTTCTAATTTTTTTTTTTTAGAGACAGTCTCATTTTATTGCCCTAGGTAGAATGTTGTGGCATCACAGCTCACAGCAACCACCAGCTCTTGGGCTCAGGTGATTCTCTTGCCTCAGCCTCCCAAGTAGCTGGGACTACAGGTGCCCGCCTCGACACTCAGCTATTTTTTTGTTGCAGTTTGGTCTGGGCTGGGTTGGAACTCACCATCTTCAGTATATGGGGCTGGCGTCCTATTCACTGAGCCACAGGCTCAGTGTAATATTTTTAATAATATTTGTAATATTATAATATTTTTAATAATATTGTCATAGTAATGCTTTCAGGTTTTTTGAATTCCTGTTCATCAGATGTAAAATAGCAGGTATTTTACCAGTTTCACCCTTTTTGGGGGGAGACTTTGCAGTTGGAGCTCTCTGTCTTCCTACTGGTATCTTGAGTGCTTAGACTGCTTGCTCTGAGCTTCTGCTCTATAGCATTGATCTTAGGACCATCTGTTCTTCCTCCCTTTATTGCCTTCCCCCTTTCCTTTTCTCCCTTGCTTCTTCACTGTTTTCCTGTGAGAGAGTCTGTTTCTTCTGCCCCACTTCTTGTAATCTCTTTTCTCCTTTTTTCCTCTGCATATTCTTTTTCTATAGCATCATTAATCTTGAGCTATTGATGCAGTATTTTCTATGAGAGTATGAACGGTGATTTTTGAGAGGAGGTTTTCTTTTCTCCCCAGAATGTATGTTGTCCTCTAATTTGTTTTTCCACCTTTTGTTTTTATCGCTTGTTTTCCATGTTAGTGACTTGCCATCCATGGTTGTCTGCTCATGAAAAGAAAGACTGAATTAAAAACTACCTAGGAAGCTCTGAGTGTTTGAATGGGTCTGTTGACTGAATTTTGGGGTGATATCTAGGTGGGCTGTTCATGAGGGAGCTCTTTGTTTAGATACTTCCTCTTCGACCAGTCAGATTCCCCAGAGGAGAATATCCTATCAGGAAGTTAAAGGCTAAGTGGTTAATGTCTTTGGGAAAATGATGATGGCTATCCTCTTTCATGTTTTAGGTCACTTGTCACATAATCCCCTTTTAGAATGTTGTATCTATGTCCTCAACTATATTTGGTGTCCCCCAGTTGAGAGGCTTTCTGGTTTACATTTTTTCTAGAATTCATCTCCAGACTTCTTTGGGAGTGGAATGGGAAGGCAGTAATCTACTAGCCGGGTGGTTGCATTTTCTCAAACAGCTTTCACCCAGTCCTCCCCATTTCTCTTGCCTTAAGATCTGAAAGCATGGAACTTGTTGCCAGTTCCTATGCCTTTTGAAAAATGTGTAGTATGTCATTTTGGTTCTCCAACTTTTCCTTTACTGGCCTGGGCTTTAGTTTTCTTGGGTTCAAAAACCCAAGAAGTTAATTTGTCTCTCACTTGTTTATGCCATTGTTACGGGTTCTTGAAAGCATTTAGGTGTTGTATATATTATATATCCCATAATATTTTTAGTTACATTACTCATCTTTAAGGAGCTTAAATAATTTGAAATAGTTCAGTAAGAAATAGTTGCTTACATTCCTCTTAAAATTTATCATTTTTTTTCTAGAAAATAATTATGGTGATATAATCAGAATATTTAACATACTTAAATTCATTATACGTAAATATAATTATTTTACATGTTCCCTTATTTTATCTTTATGCTTTCATTTCAATTTTGATTTTGTTTTTTTGAGACCATGTCACTCTGTTGCCCAGGCTAGAGTGTTGTAGCATCAGCACACAGCAACTCCAAACTCCTGGGTACCAGCGATCCTCCTATCTCAGCTTCCTGTTTAGCTGGGACTTCAGGTGCCCACCGAAGTGCCTGGCTAATTTTTACATTTTTAATAGGGATGGGGTCTCAGTCTAGCAAGTCTTGAACTAAAACGGTTTTAAATTTTGAGCTCAAGCAATCCTCCCACCTCGGCCTCCCAGAGAGTTGGGATTGCAGTTGTGAGCCACTGTGTCTGGCAGTTCAATTTTGAATTTTTTAATTTGAATATTTAAATAATGTTTTGCATTTATTTAAGTGAAACCAGACCAGTAAGTAGTGCTCCCCCCATATTTATCAGTGTATACCACTTTGATTTATACATGGCTAAACAAAGCTTCTTTTTCTTTGAACTTGCTGTCATGTTGGGTGACATAGACTACCGAGAATTTACATAGAGTAGATAGAGGCAATAGTGGAATTTACCTGCCAACGTATGCCTTTCCTCCTATGTTGGTATCTCTTTTCCAGTAGCCCTAGAGACAGTCTCATTTTGCTTTTAACTTCTACCTCTCATTGCTATAAATAAGGGCTTTATCCTTTCTCTTTATCTCATTCTCTAGAAGATTGTCTTGTTACTTTCTCCTCTATCTGAAATACACTAACAGATTTTCTGAAGTTTTCACTGCTGGAAAGAGTGATAAGAGTAATAAAGTAGACCTTGCTTTCATTTGGAGGAATTAGGCTTTGATTTTTTTTTTTTTCAATTTCTATAGCATCTTCAGTTTATTTTTATTTATTTTATTTTTTTAAAGACAGAATCTCACTTTGTTGCCCTTGGTAGAGTGCCGTGGCATCATAGCTCATAACAACCTCCACTCTTGGGCTTGGGCGATTCTCTTGCCTCAGCCTCCCTAGTAGCTGGGACTACAGGCGCCCGCCACAACGCCCAGATATTTTTTTGTTGCATTTTGGCTGGAGCCACGTTCAAACCTGCTACACCCTCAGTAGATGGGGCCGGGCGCCCTACTCACCGAGCCACCGGCACCGCCCTTCAGTTTATTTCTGTACATGTACTGTGTCATTTTAAATTCTTCTGACTTCATCCCTGAATAGCAGAATCATTTCACTTCTGCACGTGAACCTTATACTCTAGGTGGGTGTTCAATCTCATCAGACCCAGTGCCCCCTCCTTCTTAAATTAATAACTTGTAATCCTTTCTTTGGTAATCTTAAATAAAATTCATAGATTAAATAATCCACTTAATACAATTAAAAATTATTATTTTAATAATTTTAATAATAAGAAATAAAATTGTTTATAATAAAATAATGTATATGCAAATGTTTGGGTATGATATATAGAGATAATATGTCTCCAGAAGTTTCTCACATGCTCACTTATTCTCTGCTATAGTGGGATGTGGAAAGCTCTGTGAATCTTGATGGTCATTTGGATGGCCATCATCAAAACGGTTAAACTCGGATTTACATATATTTTAGGGAAAATCTTAGACTCTGTTCTACAGTTGTTTTGAGTTAATTTGTAATAAAATACATAGATCTTAAGTGTTTAATTTGATATGTTTTATGAGACAAATTTCTGTGATACCAAAATGTACCCTTGTGTTCCATTCTATCCTTCCCCTCCATTTTCTGATTTTTTGTTACTATAGATTAGTTTTAACTTATTTTTGGACTCCATATTGTGAATCATAAACACTTTTAAGTGTGTACTTTTTGAGGGTGGGTTTTGGGGGCATCTCTTTATCCTTTATTAGTTTATTCTTATTAAGTAGTCATACTCCTTTGTATGACTTTACCATATTTGTACACTCTTCCTTTTTTTTTTTTTTTCGATAAGATATCTGGGGTTTTGAGGCTATTATGATTAGGATTACTTTGAGTATTCTTATTCCAAGTGTTTTTGTGGGCTTATGTTTTTACGCCTCTTTGGTAATGGTGGTATTGCTGGTCATAGAGTGGATACATGTTTGTCTTTAGAAGAAACAAACAGTTCACCATATTTGTTATACTATTTAACATTGGTCGGTGATGGTGAGAGTTCACTTATTCAGCATTCTTCAGAACATTTTTTTACCATCAATCTTTTTGATTTTAGCTATTTTTGTAGGTGTTGATTTTTTTTTTTTGGTGTGGTTTTAGTTTGCATTCACCTTTTATGAAACTTCTATTTAAATTTTAGACCCATCTTTTTTTTAACTGACTTATTCTTTTATCTTATTGATTTGTAAAAAAGATTTCCAGACCTTTTCTTTCTTATTAGAGTATTAAAAAATTTAAGTATTTTTTCCATAGTCATTCAGACATTTACTAATGGCTAAGTAATAAACTGATGTTTGGTTTTTTACAAAACCCTCTAAAATATGCTTCAAATGTGGATAATTTTACCAGTAACCTTTAGTTTTTACTATTGTTTTGAATGTTTCAAAAGTATATAGTTTCAATTTCAGAGGAATACTCACATTGATATGTTGTATGATTTTCTTTTCTTCATCCTCTTTGTGTGGTTGGCTGAAAGGTACCACTGAAAAATTTGGAGATCTTACTATTCTTTATGTGAATTCGCAACTCCTATGTACACTTATTTAATATGAGTGACTAGTTTTAGGGAAATTGGGATATATCTTAAAAGTTGATGGTGTAGTATTTTTTTTTTCCTTAATGACACATAAAATAGTATGTATTACCTCTGAAATAAGTACAGTGAGTTATAAAACTCCTGTATTTATCTTGGTGGGGAAATGAACTTAAGGTATGCTTAACATGTTCCCTTGAAATCATAATACTAAAACTTTACTAGGTTAGGTAAGATAACATTTGCAGATTTCTTCTGAAGTTTTTCTTTTTTTAGTAACATAATAGTCTTTCTCATTTTTAGAATAGTTTCTATTAGTAGAGAATGCTCAAGGTGAAGGGACTTACAACCTGGGCAGGGTTTTTGTGGATATTTGTGTTTTAATTATTTGTGAAAGTGTTAATTTATGTAGTGAATATACTCGCAATCAGTGTTTGTGTATAGACATGGCTATTTTTTTTTTTTATTAACCCAAATTCAAACAACTGAATTTTATCTTACTGGTCTAATAAAAAAGATGAATAATATTTTATTTGTTTAATTTGTGCTTAGTTGCACTACCTCTTCTTTAAACCTATAATATCATTACTGAAATTTGTTATGTGGGTTTTTTTTTCCCCAACTCAGTGTCAAATGTGAATTCTATGTTTTTGATTTTAAGAACCTACTCTAGTCACTCATAATTGTTAAATCTATTTCATTTTTTTCTGTCTTTCTCTTGGCTTTTCTTAGTTCAGTTAAATGGAATTGCCCTCTGGTATTCATTGTCCTATTTCATGGCAGCCACTGTGTCAGTTTTATTCTTTCAGTAAACTTAATCAGGGTATCCCCAATTAAGGTACAGAAACTGGAATATTGTTGTTTTTTCCTAGTAGTACACTTGACTTGAACATTTTATCCACTTAAAGGAGCGACCAAAATGAAATGTTGATATACTTCTTGGTTCATTTAAATGGTTTGTTTAATTAATAAGATTAGGAATGCCTTAATCAACTAGTATGTACACCAAATATGGAGGGACATTTCACTATTCATTATAACTTATGTAATTTGAGAGAAGGACCAATATTCTTCCTTCTTTCTTTTTTTTCTTTTTTTCCAGGCTCTTAGTTTTCTTGAAACATTGAACCACTTTCTAGGTTTTGGTTTTGCTAAGGTTTATTTTCTAATGTCTTACACAGTTTTTTGAAACATTTTAATTGTTAAGGTTTCCTTCTTAATCAGAGAACATTTTTTTTTTTTCAGAGTATCTGAAAGTGAGGTCACATGACCCTGAGGAAGCGATTAGACATGATGTTATTGTATCCATAGTTACAGCTGCTAAAAAGGATATTCTTCTGGTCAATGATCACTTACTTAATTTTGTGAGAGAGAGAACATTAGACAAACGGGTAAGTGAATAAGAATAATTGTTGCTAGTTTTGTATTTTGTATTTATTTCTTATTTTTATTTTTAAAGCAGACTATTTATTCATGACCATTGCAGTAAGTACAGGGACCCCACAATGGGTTCTCAGGTGAAGGGAAAAGATCAAGCTCAACTCTGAATACAGCTTGGGCAAGTGGGAATTTACAGCCAAGGAGCAGGGTAGGGGTCAGTGGGTGGAAAATTACTACGAGGAAAGCTGCATTGGAGGAATCTGACCAAACCAACCCAAAAGGACTGTTGCTGATGACAGAGGCCAGGATGACTAGATGTCCCTTGGGGGGTGGCAAGGAGTGAGGCAGGTTATCAGATACAGAGGGTGATGGGGAGGGGGTTCCTACTTACTTAACTTAGTGGATTCTTGGCTAAAACTGGATTTTACAAGGACATGCACAGATGGGACTGAGAGAGGAGGGTCAGAGACCTGAGACTCAGTGGCCATGCAGAGAGCCTTTGTTACTGTTTGCTTCCCTGGAAGACTGCCCCAAATAGTTGCATCATTGGTCACTGTGCCTGCACTTCCCGCCTCCCTATCCCTCATACTGGTTTTTATTTTTTATTTTTTTGTTGTTGAGACAGAGTCTCATTATGTCACCCTTGGTAGAGTGCCATGGTATCACAGCTCACAACAACTTCAAACTCTTGGGCTTAAGTGATTGTCTTGCCTCAGCCTCCCAAGTAGCTAGGACTACGGGTGCCCACCACAATGCCCAGCTATTTTTTTGTTGCAGTTGTCATTGTTTTTAGCTAGCCTGGGCTGGGTTCGAACCCACCACCCTCTGTGTTTGTGACTGGCACTGTAACTACTGTGCTATGGGTGCTGAGCTGATTTTCACTTGAAGTTTAATAGTATTTAAGTAGAATATGCTGATTAGGCCTAGAAAATGTCATTACCCCTTTTGGGGGGAGAAAATAATAAATTTTATTATTTAAAATTACATTTATGAGATTGTTTTACTTTTTGTTACATTAAATTTTACTAGATTTCCTTTATTAAGAGTATTCATTCTCATCCTAAAAATAAGATGGTACTTAATGGTAGAATAGTCAGATGTTTGGCTTGTATACCAGTTTTAATGATAAGGGACTTGTGAAAGCCTCAGACACAACTTCTCTTAAATTGTTGACTCTTTTCTTTCTGTCTTTTCTTTCAAGGATAGTGTGTTGTGAGTACAAGTTGGTAGTCCTCTATTTGGCTTTATTATAATTAACATGGAATAGAAAGATTTTTCTAAGTTGGCAAAGGTAAACCCAACAGAGCAGTGGGCTTCTAGCCTATTGAATATGACTTCAAACCAACTTTCTTGAATGAGGATCTCCTAGCTCCTCATTAATATGAGCTTCTAAAGCAAGGAGTTGTGACACGTTAGGTTTGTATTCCATGTTGCCTAGAAACATTTCAATGAACATTTATTTTCCCCACCTCCTGATTGTCTTTCCATGATGGTATAGAGTCTACTGACCAAAGACTTAACAAATAATTTTGCTGAAGGATGAGACTCTGTGACTTATTTAAGGGTTAATAAGAAAAGAAAATGGGAGGCCTGTTGGTAGCGAGAAATAGATTTCACTAGGTAAATACTTTAAAATATTTTAACCCTCTTATAAGGTTGATTATACTGTTTTCATTATTTGATTTTGTCTTTTATAATGCCAATTATGGTTAGAGGGTAAATGGCAGAAATTACATGGTTTTCCCTCCAAATCTATAGGTTTCCAGGACAATTTATTTTAACTGATAATTTTTTTTATTGAATATTTCATTGGACTATTAAATTATTTTGGAAAGGGCCAAAGCTATGGGCGGCGCCTGTGGCTCAAAGGAGTAGGGTGCCTGCCGGCCCCATATGCCAGAGATGGCGGGTTCAAACCCAACCCCAGCCAGGGGAGTGGGGGGGGAAACTGCAAAAAAAAAAAATCAATAAATAAATAAATTATTAAAAAAAAAAAAAGAAAGAAAGAAAAGGGCCAAGGGTATAAAGAAGGAAAAGTATGTTTATATCATACACAGGGTAACAGCCTTCTAAGCATTAAAGTAACTTTTTTCTTAGCTAGACTTAGTTTTTGTGTATTGTTGGGATCCTGTATATTTTGAATTATTGTAGGGTTGCTCTATTCATTCCTGTAAAAATTGAGCACTGAAAAATAATTGACTATACACGTGTTCTTGGCAATATTAGAGCATGTATTTTCCCCCTTACCCCCCCCAAAGACAAAGCTTACTCTCTTGCCCTGGCTAGAGTGCAGTGGCTTCATCATAACTCCCTGTAACCTGAAACACCTGGGCTCAAGCTCCTTCCTTTGCCACCCAAGTAGCTGCGTCTATAGGTGCATGCCACCATCCCCATCTAATTTTTCTGTTTCTTTGTAGAGGAAGGGTCTCATTCTTTCTCAGGCTGGTTTTGAACTCTTGGGTTCAAGCCATCTGTTCTGCCTCTGCCTTCCAAAGTGCTAGGATTACAGGTGTGAGTCACTATCCCAGCAACAGTGGTGTATCTTTAAATTCTTTTTGAAGCAGCAATCCAGGGAATTAAGACTTAAGAGATAACGTAGGGTGTTAGTGATAAGAAGTTTTACAAACAAACTAAATTGAGTAAGGCTTTTTCAAAGACTTATTTCAGTATGTAGTTGGTACATGAATGAGATAAGGATGATTCTTAATCTACTGTAATTAACTGAAAGAAAACCAAAGGAAGAATATTGTTATAACTGACAGATTGAAAAGGAAAAAAATGAATCATCTCTGCAAATTCACGACATTCTAAGCATTACTAACTTCATATTATCATGAAGTCTTTGTAAAATTAAAGAATAAACTGATTCCAAGATAAGTAATGTTAGATACACTGTAGCAAATATACAGTATTTGTTGTAAAAAAAATAATCAAATACATTTTCCTTACACTTGAACTTGATTCCAAGATGTATAGAATGAACCACTGATGTGTCTTTACATTCAGTACTTGATAAAGCCAATGTCATACCTGCCTTAATATGCATCTGAGTTACTATTACTATTAACAATAGCATAAATATGCTTAATATAGACTATAATTTAGAAAAAAAAGATTATGAGGAATAAGTCATCATTACCTATTCAGTTTTGTCTTTACATTTTACACTATTATCCATTCAATTATGCCTTTGCCTTTTTACATTTAGTAGCTTGCATTTTCTTACCAATTTTAAGTGATGTTATATAGATTGTGGGTGACTTTTGTTTTTAGGGATAGGTCACGGGTTTTAGATGTAAAAGCATTGAAGTTCTTAATACAAGTTGATATATCTCCTGTATTTTACATAGTAGAAATACTTATATGATATTTGCATTGTTTCATAAATACAGTAATTATAAATTGATACTGAGTATCTGAGGTCTAAAAAAATTATATTGAATCAAGGGAAGGAAAATGAAACTAAAAAAGCAGGCATTAAATGGAAGCATTTTTTTACATTATAAAGAAACTTTTTTTTTAAATTTTAAGTGGAGAGTACGCAAAGAAGCCATGATGGGACTTGCCCAGATTTATAAGAAATATGCTCTACAATCAGCAGCTGGAAAGGATGCTGCAAAACAGATATCATGGATCAAAGACAAATTACTACATATATATTATCAAAATAGTATTGACGATAGGTAAGTTAAGGATGCTATATGTTACATGGTGACTTTGAGTGTTCTATAACTTGATTTGTTGTTTTAAACAAACTATATTCTGTATTACTTTAAACTGTTTCCTCTGTTTTTACTTTGAGGTCATGGTATTGAATGATTACTTTCCTTCCCATCAAAACCATAAATGAAACAGTAATGTACATACAGCTTAATGGACCAGTACAGCTTTTACATTCACTTCATAACACTGAATAGAATAGTAGCTAAAAGCAGGATTGTGTATTGTTACAATTTAAATTTTGTTTCATGTGTAATTGTGTTATAAGGATAACACATAAAATTCAAATAAAAATAAACCTTTTGGATTGTAGTCATGAATAAAAACAATCCCTACTCAAGGCTAAAAAAAGCTTATAAATTTATATTAATACCCATTATCTGAATATAACCTTAGTATTTTTTCTTTACATACTAAAGTTGGATCTTGTATGTATTTCAGTTATTTAGTAGTTAATGAAGTTATAAATTCTGCTTATAGTCTGAATTGATTTGACATATTATTAGCAGAATTCAAATGATCTTGCCTGTGGATCAGAATGAGAAAACTAAGAAGCAGTAGATCATATTAAAATACTAAATATATAGAAGCTAGAAACAGAGTATCTTTGGGTTACATTATCAAAGATACTTCATAGTTATTTTTCTAAAGTTGAAGTTTTTACACTTTTTGTGTATGGCATCAGTAAACAGATTTACATTGTGTTTTTATAGGCCTTTTTTAGTTCTTTTGACCAGGTCTTTTTCCATGGTGATCACTATGTAAGCTCAGAAGAACCTTAAAAATGGCTTTGTAATCTAACGTAACAGAAATTTAGAACTTTGCATTTGGAAGAAGTTGGTGTAGTTTTTAATGCTTTATTATATAAATAAGGAAATTAAGTCTCTGATAAACAGCATTTTCAAGGTCATGAAGCTGGTAGTCAGTTTGGTCTAGGGCTATTTTCATTACATTTAGCTGAATCCTGTTTTGGATCCTGTTTTTGCAGAAAGAAGGTTTTTTTTTTTTTTTTTTTGAGACAGAACCTCAAGCTGCCACCCTGGATAGAGTGCTGTGGCATCACAGCTCACAGCAACCTCCAATTCCTAGGCTCAAGTGAGTCTCCTGCCTCCGCCTCCTAAGTAACTGGGACTACAGGCACCCACCACAACGCCCGGCCATTTTTTGGTTGCAGCCATCATTGTTGTTTGGCGGGGCCCAGATTGGATTTGAACCCACCAGCTCAGGTGTACGTGGCTGGAGCCTCAGCCCATTGAGCCACAGGTGCTGAGCCAGAAAGGTTTTGATTTGCAAATCGTGTTTCTACTGAGGAAAGCAGGAACTTCTAAAATATATATTCTTTTTTTTTTTATCATAAAACTAACTTTATTATATTTTTTCCACTTAAATTTCTTGGTTAAATATTAAAATATATATTCTTTATGTAATTTTGGAATTTTATATTCAATTTAATACATCAGATAAATCAATATAGTGCCTTCTCTACTCTTCCATAGATTACTTGTCGAACGGATCTTTGCTCAATACATGGTTCCTCACAATTTGGAAACTACAGAACGGATGAAGTGCTTATATTACTTGTATGCCACACTGGATTTAAATGCTGTGAAGTATGTTTTGCATGTCAAGCTCTATTCTTTTCCGTATATTGGATTTGATGGAAAAAAATGCCCTAAGTAACCCAATCTTTAAAAGTAAACTATGTAATGAAAACATATAAAGAGTCAAGTCACAATAAAGTACTTGGTTATGTTTTTGAAAGTACTGACATCAACATATTAAGCCACTATAAGCAATTGAAAAGTAGAATTGATTGACATGGAATCTTCTAGTAATTCATTTTTTTCTCTCTAGATTTTAATATTAGTGTCTTAAATGTTGAGGTTCCTATTCTTTATTTTTGTTTTCCTTAAGGTGTTAGAAAGGTCCATATTATTAAAACATGATCTTACTCTCACCTGGTAATGATTTGTGTTATAGTGTAGGGCAATAGGGTACAAATTTTGTGCTGCATAGCCTCAATACAATATAGTTTGGCATAAGGGTAAGCACAAATATATTTATATTACCACCTTTGATTCAAAAAGTTCTTTTGAGTATGTGGATAGGGAATTGGCATTTTAGAAATGGAAAAATCATTACTAATTTAATTGAATCATATTGAGGGTTAGGAAATTGAAGCCTAGAGATTTGCTTCAGGTTTAGGAAATGTTGACCTTTGTGATTCCAGCAAATGTAATTTATAGCCATTGGGGAATTTAATGTTGAGAAATTGGATGCCTGATGAGCTCTGCATAATTTTCATTTGTACCTGTTTAATGGCACTTTTGACTTCATTTCCTCCATGGAAATAATTATATGTGCTATTTATATTTTATATAGAAATGTTGGGAGAAAAATTGTAGAAGGTAGAAATACACAATTCTTCCTACTTTCTGTATTTTAGACACTGGAATTTATTTTATCTTTAGCTGCTTTTATTTTACACTTCATTGAAAAAGTTGCACGAATGGGTGGGCCTGTGGTTCATCGAGTAGGGCGCGGTCCCATATACCAAAGGTAGTGGGTTCAAACCCGGCTTCGATCGAATTGCAAAATAGAAAAATAGCTGGGCATTGTGTTGGGCACCTGTGGTCCCATCTACTCTAGAGGCTGAGGCAAGAGAATCGCCTAAGCCCAGGAGCTGGAGATTGCTGTGAGCTGTGTGATGCCACAGCATTCTACCAAGGGCGATGAAGTGAGACTCTGTCTCTACAAAAAAAAAAAAAAGTTGCACCAATGACCCTATTGCCCACAAAGCTTAAAATGTTTACTATCTCACCTTTTGCAGAAAAAGCTTGCGAACTCTGGTTTAAGTGATATTTTTTCTATTTCACACAACTTCATGCAGTCACACATAAGTAGTAAAGAGGGAGCCAGGATTTTAACTTAGTTCCTCTTGGTTCCAAAGCTTTTTTTTTTTTTTTCTATTACACATAGTAAAATATATTACTACCATATTAATTACTATGTCATACATGTTTTATCTGGAATTGGAATGTATCCTAAAATTATTGGTTCAGCATAGTTTAATCAATGGCTATTTTTCTTGGGGCCTCTTAGATTAGATGAAATGTCCTGTGTGTGTGTGTGTGTGTGTGTGTGTATCCTATTTGAAATAACTTATTGCTAATCTCAGTAAATTTAAACCTCTTGACTTACCTCACCTACTATTTAAGTGTGAAAAGTAAATAAAAACATTTTGAACCAAAACTTGAGAATTTGACACTCATAGATGCTACTTGAAAAAAAAATACTAAAAAGAATTTAGGTGGGATGTAAAAAAGAAATCTAGAAAGAAGGAATAAAATACAAGCAACAGCAAACATTTCCAACATTTTTATAAATCTTTTCAAGGATGGCATAATAGTTTTCTTTGTAAGAGCTGATATATATATTAAAAAGTAGATAGCATCTAGGCTGTTATTTAGCCATCATGTGAACTCTCCTGAGTATCCCTGGAATTTTCTCTTCTGTGGCCCTGCTGTGCTTCAGCAAAGCAGGAGAGCCTCCAGGACCTTTTTACCCTGCCCACTCTTCTCATTGGTTGATAGCATGAACTTGTAAATACTAGGTGAACCTTATCAGATAACTACAAATAAGATGATGGGTAAGTAATTAGCGTTAAAGTGTTGTAAGTTTCTTTTATCATGTAAGTGAAGGCAGACATGTTGATTAATTAGACCATAAGTCATATGTTCGTGTTAGAAGTTTAACCATCACCATAAAAGAATAGAATTAAAATGTACAGCTTCCAAATCCAGAAGAACAAAAAAGAATCAAATTTTGATACCAGAAGCAGAAAAGAAAAATAATAGTTTACAGAAACACAAATTGTAAATAGTAGTTATAAAACTAAACATACCAGATTTCACTCATCATTTTAATGGCAAGTAAACTGATGGATTAAAAAGTAAAATATAGTGCTGTTCACAAGAGATACGCTGAAAAATAATGCTACTGAGAGTTTAAAATAGATTCTAATCTGGACCAGAACTCAAAAGGCTTTGATTCTTTAAAATGGTTGGTGAATGAACGGATATTTATCTAAGATAAAATATTTAAGGTATATACATACCATTTTTAAATGATTTTTATTTTAACTAGCTTTTTAGAACTGACCAACTCTGGGCCGCCCGGTGTGACCTCGTTTAATCTATCTCTCTGTTTATTTTAGAAACAGCCTTTCCCTTTCTTACCCAGGCTGGAGTGCAGTGGCATGATCTCAGCACAAGATAGGCTCATACTCCTGGCCTCAAGCAATCCTCCCACCCTGGCCCTTAATACTTACCAACAGTTTAGTACTTTATATTTTATGATTATTTACTCCAAAGCCTTTATTTTTTTTTTATTACGTAATACCATTAAAAATCATTTAGGTAAGTTATGAAGCATAGTAATAAAATAAAAGTATCTGACTCTACCACCCAGCTTGTGAACTCTGCTTTTCATCATTTCTTCCTCCCAGAGGTAACCTCTAGCCTTAATTTTGTGTTTCTCATTTCTTTTTTAAAAATTATTTTAGCGTGGTTCAGCACCTGTAGTTCAAGCGGCTAAGGCACCAGCCACATAAACCAGAGCTGGTGGGTTCAAATCCAGCCCGAGCCTGCCAAACAACACTGACATCTACAACCAAAAAGTAGCCAGGTGTTGTGACGGGCACCTGTAGTCCCAGCTACTTGGGAGGCTGAAGCAAGAGAATCCCTTAAAGCCCAGGAGTTAGATACTTCTGTGAGCTGTGATGCCACAGCACTCTACCCAGGGAGACAGCTTGAGGCTCATCTCCCCCACCCGAAAAATGTTTTAATATTCCTGTGTATGTATGTTGTATATATCCCTCAATAATACTAATATATTTTTGCTTGGTTTTGAATTTTGTGCAACTGAAATATTGTGTATATAGTCTTTTTCTTTATTTTGTTGCTAAGATTCACTATAATATTAGATATAAAGCTGTAATCATTCATACCACTGTGGCATAGAATTACATTGTCTTTAATCCATAATTTTATTCCATTATTTTGACTTGGAAATTTGAATTTATGGAAATGACATTTCTGTTATTTCTATCTTTTTACTATTTCAAGTAGTGACTGTAAACACTTCATAGTTTAGTATATACTAGGAAGGATATCTCTAAGGTATGATTACAGATATTCCTCTAATTTGGCTACTTACTGGAATTACCTGGGAAGGTTTAAACAGTACCTGCAACTAAGTCTCTCCTTCAAAGATTCTTACTTAATTTGTCCGTAGTATAGTTTGGGCATTGGGATTTTCAGAAAAGCATTTTAGGAGATTGTAATGGGCAATCAGGGTTTGGAATCACTAGTATATAACAAGGAGCAGAAGTGCTGAGTATGTGTATTTTCATCATTGTGAACTCCTGTCAAATTGTTTTCTGGCATTATTATACTAGTTTATATTACTCCCAGTATTCTTGAGTTTCTGAATCCTCCTTTGTGTTATCCAACATCTTAATTTTTGTTTATCAAATTTTATCTTACCATCCTTAATTTTCCTGAACACTGAAAATACTGATCTTTATATAGTTTTATGGTCTATTAAAAAGTCATTTGAATGTATAACCTCTACTTTGTTTGAAAGAGGCCTTTAAAAATAATATTTATAGATGCTAAAAAAAAAAGGTGCTGTTTGTAGTTGGAGAAAAAGAATTATAAAAGTAGCCACCTATCAAGTAGGTTCCTGGTAAGTACTTGTTTAGTAAAGATTCTTCCTTGTTGAAAAAAACAGTTATTTTGTGAGTACTTTTTGTGGGGAAGACAGAAAAGTTACTTCCTGTATTTGACTTTTGATGAAAACAGGTTTTGAGTCAGTTCCTAAATAAATAATGTATCTTGATTATTGAAAAAGAGAATAGAGGCCATTTTGAGTACTGTCTGATGACAGTGGGTGGTTCCACCTCCCACAGGTTTCCCAGAACTCCTTTATTGACAAGAATAGTAGATAGTAGCAGGTATCTTCTCTTTCATTGAGCAGGTTTGCATCTAGGATAATTTTATTCTTCTGAGTCTGATGGGTGATTTGCACAGCTGGGAGCAGAAGGTTGGAGGAGAGGTTATTTTCTTTTCTTTCTTTTCTTTTTTTTTTGTGGACACAGAGTCTCACTTTATCGTCCTCAGTAGAGTACTGTGGCGTCAAAACGGCTCACAGCAACCTCCAAGTCCTGGGCTTAGGCAATTCTCTTGCCTCATCCTCCTGAGTAACTGGGACTACAGGCACCTGCCACAGCACCCGGCTATTTTTTGTTGCAGTTTGGCCACGGCTGAGTTTGAACCTGCCACCCTTGGTATATGGGGCCGGTGCCCTACCCACTGAGCCATAGGTGCCGCAGCAGGAGAGGTTATTTCAACATTTGACCAGGTTCCCTACTGAAACTCAGTGGTAGCTGTCTTTTTCTTTTGAATTGCTGCAAACTTATTTGGTAACAGAGAGAAGCCCTACTGAGAGAATTAGTTGTCTATTTAAAATGTCAGATAACAAGTATAAAAGTACCCTATGATTAAATAAATGAATATTGGCCTTCCTGTTGGCAATACTGCTTCTCCCACTATAACCTTTTTCTTTTTTTTAAAGAACTATTTTAAAAGGCAATAAACAGGGACAAATTGCCCTGGTGCTTAATATAATTTTGTTAAAATACTTCAGAAGACAGTCTTCCTAAATATGTTACATGAATTCTCAGTGATGATCACTTTTGGATTTAAGCTATACCTGTAACAGTTTATAATGGGCTTCAGAATCTCTTGCAATTTCATCTTTAATAAAATAATTTCCTCTTTAAAAGAAGACAGTTTCAAAATTTTGGCCTTTTAGCAATTATAGTGATGAAGTGTATAGAAGAAGAGTATACACTGACCTTGGATGTCAGAAGTAATTTCAGAGATAGCTGCTTTGTTTCTTTGAAAATTATTTAATTATGTAACTCCTTCTTAGTCCTTAGATTTTTACAGCTCTCCAGAGAATGATTATCTTGCTTTCAATGTTTATGTTTTAGAACTTAGTAACTTGAAAATAGTAAAGTATAGCTATTTAGAATTTAGTTTCTAAGATGAAAATGTACTAATACTGGCTTTGCCAGTATCATTTTGAAGTGACTACTACAAAGGAATTTGTGTCCACATGTAAACTAATGTATTTCCTTTTAAAAAATCCAAAGGCATTTTTAAAATATTGTTAAAGGAGAGTATGAAAATACAAAAATATTACATGGTTGTCTGGTCTATAAAAGGAAAAGGTTTCATATGCTTCTTTATTGTTTTATTGTTGTTTGTCAGTGCTTCATATATGTAATAATAGATAAGAAGTTTAGATAATTGGAAACTGATAAAAATTATACTTTTTGGTTTTTAGAAATTTCCCTTTAAAATGTTAAAATGTGTGGTTCTGATATTCTGTAATCTAATACTAATGTTAATTGTTCTCTATGATTTACAGATATTTTCTTAAGCACCTGTACAATTTCCTTTTAGATTTAAATTTCTGCCTGAGAACAATGTAGCTATTAAGAGGACATCAGGATTTTTGCTATATAAAAACAGCATTCACTTATAGCACAAATAATTCCACACAGTTTAAAATTTAATTATAACTAGATTGCTTTTATAAGAAAATGTATCGCTATTCTCTCATGGCTAAGTCTTCTCTTTCATTTTACCCTTCCTATCATAGGACCTTACTCCATTAGTTATTCCTCTAATTCTCCAGTTAATTCCTGCTCCTTGGCTTACCTATATGTTCCTGATAATGAAAGATCTTCCCTATTTTTATACAAAGAAAAGGACAACCACTACTACTTACTTTCTTTTGATCCTGTTGTTATGTGTTTCATATATATATATTTATATACACGTATATATGTTATTTGTCACACACATGTTATTTGTTACATTTTCTTTCCCTCCATGTGTTTTACCTCATCTTTGTCATCTGAGTTTATAATTTGAACCTTTAAAACAAGTTATTTAGTTGAAATATTCTAGAAGGATTTTTATCTTGTTTTGTTATTTAAATTGACATTTTTGTTTTTCAGAGCATTGAATGAAATGTGGAAATGTCAAAATCTGCTTAGACATCAAGTAAAGGATTTGCTTGACTTGATTAAGCAACCCAAGGTAAGTTAATTTCAAAGAAAAGAATTTTTTGATGTTGTGTTTTATAAAATACAAGTATTAGTTACTATTTACCATTATTGCTTTGTGTTGAATAATTCTTTCTGTGTGGAAGAGTTCTGACTGTAGAACTTATGATTCCTAAATTCTAAAACTCTAATTAATTAATTTATTTATTTACAGTTTTTGGCCAGGGCCAGGTTTGAACCCGCCACCTCTGGTATAAGGGGCCGGCACCCTGCTCCTTTGAGCCACAGGCACCACCCCTAAAAACTCTAATTTTAAAGAAACTTTTAATATATAATATAGAGAATTTTATATGTTTGTATCTGCAAAAGGTATTCCCAGTAGGAAAGAGATTGTGCTGATATGTCCTCAAAATTACAGGTGTTTTATGGCTTTAAAATAAATAAGGCTGGATGTGATGGCTCACACCTGTAATCCTAACACTGGGAGGCTGAGGAAGGAGGGTCCTTTGAGGTCAGGAGTTCAGACCACTCTGAGCAAGAGCAAGACCAAGACCCTGTCTTTAGAAAAAATAGAAAAATTAGCTGGGTGTGGTGGTGCATGCCTGTAATCCCAGCTACTTTGGAGGCTGAGGCAAGATATTGCTTGAGCCCAGGAGTTTGAGTTATAGTGAGCCATGATCAGGCCACTGCACTTTAGCCCATTTGACAGAGCAAGATCCTGTCTCAGATAAAAAATAATAAAGAAATAATAACATTATCGGAAGTGTTGTAAATAGGTTAAAATCACATTGTATCTTGCCCACCCCTAAGATACTCTTGACATCTTCGTATACTCTTGTGGTTTTAGTAGTCAGTAATCATGTAATTATAGTTAGCTATCTTGAAATTTTTGCTTATAGCTAATATTTATTGTGATTTCAATGTACTTCTTGGTCTTCATAATTATAATTTAATGGTGTTATTCTGGTGCATGTATCATTTTATTTTGGACATTTACAATGATGCTCGGTTTTTTTTGTTTTTGTTTTTTCCAATTGAAAAGGCTATAGGTAGGCCTGTAAAAGACATAATTAATCGGCTTGGTGCCTGTGGCCCAATGGGCTAAGGCGCCAGCCACGTACACCTGAGCTGGCGGGTTCGAATCCAGCCCGGGCTTGCCAAACAACAATGACAGCTGCAACCAAAAAATGGCTGGGTGTTGTGGTGGGCGCCTATAGTCCCAGCTACTTGGGAGGCGGAGGCAAGAGACTCGCTTGAGCCCAGGAATTGGAGGTTGCTGTGAGCTGTGATACTACAGCACTCTATCGAGGGTGACAGCTTGAGGCTCTGTCTCAAAAAAAAAAATATATATATATATATAGATATAGATAATTTAAAAAGTAGTGTCTGGTCATTTTAAATTGCATTCGGGGAAAACAGTGTAATGCGTGTATTACTCTATTTCTTTTTTAGTCTAGTGATCCCCTCAAGCACTCTCCTAACACATACAAACTCATAGCTCATGTTCATAAGGCAAGCATCAATAGAATAATATCAGTTCATCAGTTCATAAGGGGAGAAAATTTTATGTTTCCTTAGGCATAAATTGTCACTTGCCCTAAAAATAATAAACTAATACCATTTGTTTGAGTGGTTTATAGTGACCCTCTATTTTTTTTAAACTTTCAAATTACAACAAGGCCTTTTATGCCATTCGTTTGCCTAATTGAAGCTTACATTTGAATAGTATGTTGTTTGAGTAGTATGTTGTTTTATAGGGTAACAACAATATTTTGTATTGTTTTATTAATTTACTTTTTTGTTTTTGTATTTCAAAATATTATGGGGTACAAATGGTTCCGTTACATGAGTTGCTTTTTTACAATCTTGAGCCGGAGTTTTAAGCCAGGTGCCCCTCACCTGGATAACGTTCATTATACGTGTTGGATGTGAATTTACCCCTCCCCACCTGCTTGATTTCCATTGAGTTTTACTACCAAATGTGTCCATGAATGTTGATCTATTACTTCCAGTTTAGTAGTATATATGGTGTTTGCTTTTCCATTCTTGTGAAACTTCACTTAGAAGGATGGTCTCCATTTCCATGCAGGTTGTTACGAAAGGTATTAGTTCACGTTTTTTCTTTATTGCTGAGGAGTACTCTTTGCTATACATATATCACATTTTATTAGTCCAGTGATTGTGAATTGTGCTGCAATAAACATTCAAGTGCAGGTGTCTTTTTGATAAAATGACATTATTTCCTTTGGGTAAATACCCATTAGTGGGATTACTGGATTAAATGGTAGGCCTACTTTTAGTTCTTTGGGGTATCTCTATTTTTTACAGAAGTTATGCTAGTTTTGCAGTCCCATGAACAGTTTATAAATGTTTCCTTCTTCCTGTTGTTTTGGGATTTTTTGTTAAAGGCCATTTTTACTGAAGTTAGGTGATACCTTATTGTGGTATTTGCATTTTCCTGATGATGAGAGATGCTGAGTATTTTTTCATTTGTTCATTGGCCATTTTTTTGTCCATCTTCTTTTTAAAAAGTACTCTTCGTGTCTTTTGCCCACTTTTTTGTGGGGTTGTTTGGTTGTTTTTTCTTGCTGATTTGCTTGAGTTCTTTATAGATTCTGGTTATTACCTCTTTATTCAGTGTATAGCATGCAGACATTTTTTTCTATTCTGTAGGTTGGCCATTAACTCTGTGGATGGTTTCCTTGGCTATGCAGAGAGCTTTTAAATTTAATCAAGTCCCATTTGTTAATTTTTGTTGTTGTTGTGATTGCCTTTGGGTTCTTCTTCATAAATTCTTTGCCTAGGCCAATGTCTATAAGAGCTTTCCTAACATTTTCTTCGGGAATTCTTAGTTTCATGCTTTAGATTTAAGTCTGTTATCCATCTTGAATTTTTCCTTTTGAGTAATGAGATGTACAAGTCCTGTTTCAGTCTTATACATGTATGTAACTACCGAGTTTTCCCAGCATCTTTTATTGAATAGGAACTCTTTTCCTCAGTGTACATTATTGTCTGCTTTGTCAAAGATTAGACAGCAATATGAGGATGGTTTTATATTTGTTCTGATCCATTGGTCTATTACTCTGTTTTTGTGCTGGTACCATGCTGTTTTGGTTACAGTAGCCTTGTAGTATAGCTTGAAGTCTGGTAAAGTGATGCCTCATGATTCTTATTTTTGCTTAAGATTGCTTTAGCTATTCCGGCTCTTTTCCAGTTCTACATAAAGCAACAAAAATTATTTTATCTACAAAAAATGACATTGATATTTTAATGAGTATTGGGTTCAATTTGTAAGTCACTTTGGGTAGTAAAGGTATTTTGACAATGTTAATTTCAATCCATAAACATGATCTATTTCTCCATTTGTTTTTCATATTCTGCATTTTCCTTCCTCAGCGGCTTATAGTTTGCCCTATAGAGCTCTTTTACCTCTTCTGTTAAATATATTCCTAGGTATGTTATTTTCTTTGTTGCTATTGTGAAAGGTTATTGAGTCTTTGATTTGGTTCTCAGCTTGACTATTGTTGGTGTGTAGGAATGCTACTGATTTTGTGTACATTGATTGGATATCCTGAGATTCTGCTGTATTTATCACTTCCAGGAGTCTCTTGGGAGAATATTTGGGGTTTTCTAGACCTAAGATCATATTGTCAACAAAGAGCAATAGTGTAACCTCTTTTGTCCCCATTTAGATACCCTTGATTTCCTTTTCTTGTCTTATTGTTCTAGTGAGGACTTTTAACACTACACTGAGTAGAAGTGGTGACAGAGGGCAACCTTGTTCAGTTTCAAATCTAAGCAGGAATCATTTCAGTTTTCCCCAGTTCAGTATGATGTTGGCTGTGGGTTGTGTGATGTTTGTCATATGTGGTGTTACAATTTTGAGGCATGTTCCATCTATGACTATTTTGTTATGAAGTCTTTTCATAAAAGGGTGCTAAATTTTATCAATTTTTTTTTTCCTCTGTGTCTTTTGAGATAATTGTATGGTCTTTGTTTTTGCTTTTTATGTGGTGAGTCACGTTAGTAGATTTGTGTATGTTGTGCTAAAGTTGCATCCCTGGGATGAAGCCTACTTGGTCCTGGTGGATTTTTTTTTTTTTTTTAATGTTCCGATGAACTTAATTTGTTAGTGTTTTATTGAGAATTTTTGAATCTGTGTTTGTAAGGGATATTGGTCTGTAGTTTTCTTCTTTGGTTGTATCCTTTTCTGACTTTGGTATCAAAGGGATTCTGGGTTTGTAGAATGAGTAGGAGAGCATTCCTTCCTTCTCAATGTAATGAAATAATTTCTGTAATGTAGGTACTAGTTCCTCTTTGTAGGTCTGGTAAAATTTGGCTGTTAAACCATCTGATCCAGGACTTTTTCTGGACCAGAAAGTTTGTTTTCAAAGAACCAATGTTTTTTTTCATTAATCTCTGTATAATTCTTTTTTATTGATTTCATTTAGTTCTGCTCTCACCTTAGTTATTTCATGTCTTCTGCTGGGTTTGGGATTGGTTTGTTCTTCCTTTTCTAATTCCTTGAGACAGTTAATTAGATTGTTGATTTGTGATCTTACTGGTTTTTTGATATAGACATGTAAGGCTATAAATTTTCCTCCTGGAGTACCTTTGCTGAATCCCACAGACTTTGGCAACTTGTGTTCCTTTTGTCTTTCAGTTTGAAGAATCTCATAATTTTTATTCTGATTTCCTCCTTGACCCAATAATCATTGAGCAGTAGGTTGTTTTATTTGTGACTTTGTATAGAATTGTTTCTGTTAGAGTTGATTTTTAATTTTATTTCACTGTGGTCTGAGAAGATACCTGGCATAATTTTTTTTTTTTAAAATTTGTTGAGTCATGCTTTGTGGCCTAAGATGTGATCGGTCTTGGAGCATGTTCTATATGCTAATTAGAAGAATGTATGTTTGGTAGTTATGGGCTAGAATGTTCTGTAAATGTCTGTTAGCTACTTTAAATCCTATGTTTCTTATTTATTTTCTACTTGGAGGATGTGTCCAGTTCTGTTGGTGGGATATTGAAGTCCTCAGGTATTAGGATGTTGTTTATCACTCTGTTTAGATCTAGTATGGTTTGCCTTATAAATCTGGATGCATCTGTGTTAGATGCGTAAATATTTAGAATTATTATTGTTGAATTATCCCCTTTACCATTATGTAATGACCATTGTCTTTCTTCACTTTAGTTGTCTTAAAGTCTGTTTTTTGATTTGAGAATGGTTATACCAACTTTCTTTTGGTTTGCATTTGCATGGAATATTGTTTTTCATTCTTCCACTTTGAATCTAAATGAGTCCTTGTTGATTAGATGTGTATTCTGAAGACAGTAGATACTTGGCTTGTATTTTTTTTAACCATTCAGCCAGCCTATGTCTCTCCAGAGGGGAGTTCAATTCATTTGCATTTATTGAAAGAATTGATCTGTTCATCCTGTTGAGTAGAACTTGACTGCTTTGTTTTACATCCTGAACCTTTGTGATATCTGGGTTCTAAACTTTAGCATTTGGATACTTTACACAGATGTGAAAAGTACCATTGTGCTGGTCAGTGTATATAATGCAGGTCTTGAATACTTCATGTTTTGTTTTGTTTTGGGGACAGAGTCTTTTGCCCAGGTTATAGTGCTGTGGCATCAGCCTAGCTCACAGCAACCTCAAACTCATAGGTTCAAGAATTCCTTCTGCCTCAGCCTCTGAAGTAGCTAGGGGGTGCCCACCACAATACCTGACTAATCTTTTCTATTTTTAGTACAGACAGGACCTCGCTGTCAACTCAGGCTGTTCTTGAACTCTCAAGTGATCCTCACATCTTTGCTTCCTGGAGTGCTAGGATTATAGGCATTAGCCTCCATGCCCAGCCCCATTTATATTTTATTAAATATAGTTTAATTTTTTCTATGTTTATTAATTATACTGAACCTCAGAAAATATTTTCTCTTAAAATAAATGACTTAAAACTAATTTAGTGATTCTGCTGTTTCCTTTCTCTTAACCCCATTTACATTAGTATGTTTCAGTCAATGTTATAATGCAGTAAATTAATGTGTTTCACTCAATAATCTCTGGATAAAGTGCCTCTGTTTGCTACCTAGAGCTATATTAATGTACTTCCTTTGGACAAAGATATAAAAGTGTTAATTAAAAGTATAAGACATTCATATATGATGTTTAGAAAATTATTACTCATTTTAGGTATTATTGAAGTTATAGTAGCAGCCAAGTAGTATGTTGAACAAACATGATGTATGAGATTATAATCAGATATAACTTTGTTTTTGACTTTTACTGTTCCTTTAACATTTATGTATTTGGTGGAGCTTCTTCCTTTTGCCTATTGATAAAAACTTAGAAAGATCTTATCACTTTGCTGCTCAGTCATGAAAATAAAGTCATGAAATCACAAAATACAATTTCAGTTCAGTTCAGCATTTAGCTACCTTCTACCTTGCAGAATTTTCTTCTTGCTTGTCTTAAAATAATTACCAACTTATCCACATTAAAGAGAGAATTTTTATTCCTGTGTAGTAGGATTGAAAAGAAAATAGAATGGCGAATAGTACCCCTAATTGGAATTCTAATGTGAGAAGAATTAATAGTTTTTTCTAATTATTTAAGATTCACTTCATACTAAAAGTTATAGTAGATATTATAGAGTTATAGTTAGGAAAAATATAAGGCTATGGTTAACTTTCAGGTGTTTATATTTCTTTCTATTTTACTAGGAAAACTCTTAGATACTTACAATTAGTTATGTATTTTTTTTCCTTCATTTTTAGGCTGGTTAAGTCACTTTTTAATTCTCAGAAACAAAATCTTCTTTTAAGCTCAGAAACAAAATCCTTCTTTCTACTTTATTTATCTGAACTGATACAGTCTGTTACTTAAAAGTGCGTTTTTAATTTTCAGTATTAACGTTTTGTTGGTGCTGTTCCTTTTCCATCTGGGTTAGCTACTGCTTTATTTTTATTTCTAAAATTTTACTAACCACTATGCTAATTAGGATGGATCCGCTTCTTGTCAGCCCAAATTCCAAATATTTGGGAATTAATTTTTGTGCTTCATTATCCTTTGCCTTCCTCTTAAAAAGTTTGTTCTTTATAGGGATGGTTGGTTATTTAATTCATTGCCTGTACTTCAGTATTTATCTACCTCAG
Organism: Arctocebus calabarensis; assembly: GCA_963573935.1. Classification (NCBI taxonomy): domain Eukaryota; kingdom Metazoa; phylum Chordata; class Mammalia; order Primates; family Lorisidae; genus Arctocebus; species Arctocebus calabarensis. The sequence continues at coordinate 7,933 of CAUYON010074736.1, read as the reverse complement.
TATTTTAAACAGACTTGCTCAATGACATCTTTTCATTTTTCTTCTTTAAAACAACACTACTCTGATTCAGCAAATAATTACCATTCTGAGAAACATCTTTTGTATGTGGAACTTTACGTGCAGTTGTACACGAATGTATTATATGCAGTGCCATGCAGTGAGCACATTCATTCGCTGAAATAATGCTACCCTGATGCAACCTCTAACTAGCACTCTTAGATACACCTTTTATACCTGTCAGTGGCATTTTTTTAATTGTCTTTCTCCAGAGTCTTGCCCATAAGCTTCATGACTATGCCTTGTAATTCTAAGACCTAAAATTTTAGGAACACCTCAAGTCAGAGTTTTAGACTTGTGTCAACTTTCTGTTTCAAATAAGACTTAAAAACTTGAAAGCTAACCTTTTTGGGTGTTTTGTACCTTTTCTAAGCATAGTTTCCCTTAGTTATTTCTGCACTAAAAAGCTTAATATCTACCTATCCCAAAATGTAGTGCAGCACTCTGTTTTTTGTTTGGGGGCCGATGAAACACTAAGGTAAGAGGTAACAGTAGAGAATCAGTTTACTTCCACCTCCCATTTGGCTCATCTAAAGCGGTGGTTCTCAACTTTCCTAATGCTGCACACCATTAATATAGTTCTTCATGTTATGGTGACCCTCAACCATAAAATTATTTTCGTTGCTACTTCATAACTGTAATTTTGCTACTGTTACGAATTGTAATGTAAATATATGATATGCAGGATGTATTTTAATTATTAGAAAGGGGTCATGACCCACAGCTTGAGAACCACTGATCTAGAGTTTAAAAATAGCCAAACAAAGACACAGGTGGTAATGGCAAGAGTCTCCAGGATTAGTTGGTTATTCTTTACTAATTATCTGAGAGTGTGATGGAAACTCTTATTCTTGTAAGGGAATTTTAATTTTGCATTTTTTTGGTGTGATTTACAGACGGATGCCAGTGTCAAGGCCATATTTTCAAAAGTGATGGTTATTACAAGTAAGTTATTTTAAATCTATATAATATAAATTTAAGATCTAATTACAATATTTATTATAATTAAAGTGATTCATCAGTGTCATAATGGGCTATGACAACATAGGAATCTTAAATTTTCTTCAGTGTCTTATATTAGCAAGTGTTAGAGAAAGGGTTTAGAATATAAATTTGGTTTTGAGAATTTATTTAAATCCTTATATAAGCCTACTGTAAAAACCAAATCTGTGCTTTGGTGTTGCTTGCTCTAATATGAATCTATTTGAAGTTAATTTAACTTTGAGCCAAATTAGAGTAAAGGGTGTACCCATTAACTACATAACAGCTTTGTTGAAAATATATTAATTAGCTTTTTTGATTTAAGTGATGTGAAATAAAAGTGTTATTTAATTGCATTTAACAGTAAATACTAAAGGATTATATATCATATCTTTCTATCTCCTTTGTTGAGTACAGGATTAGAGAAAAGTAGTTGACTGGTTTTTTATTTTTGTCTTATTTGGTTATGGGAAGGTTGTCACTGACTTAAAGCTCAAAAAAGTAGCTGTTTTTGCAGGTGGTTTGTTTTTCCTTTCATCTCAGAGGTCACTGTGTTTTGCATAAGAACAGAGGGATAATCAGAAATACCTGGAGGAATGCTTCTACTGAACTTAAAATGAAGAGATTTTAAGATGGATCTGAGATACTAAATATTCCAAGATGTGTATGGAAATAATGTTAAGACTCTGGTGGTTATAGTAAACCTAATTCACTGGGTTTTTGATTAAGTGACGAGAGTTTATCAAGAGTATAGCTTTAAAACCAAAATATCTTTCAGTCCCAGGTAAACTAGTTTTTAGTTTATTAGCATAACTTACATAGCAAGTCATTTTGGGCTATTGATTTTTTATAACTATTTCCTCAATAGTTTGGCCATGGATACTATCCCCCACAGGAAATCATTCTCTATATTCTACTTCCTCCCACCCCCCTATTCATTTTCTTCTGGCAATTACAGTATTTCCTAGATTCTTTTCTGAGGAATGCTAGTATTCTGCAGGTGTGAGAAAAATGTTTGATGGTCTTATATTTGTAGAGAATGCTGAATAAAGGTTCCTTTTTGTTTTCTCCCTCCCTTCTTTTGCTGTCCCCACACTTTTGCTTTCTCAAATAGTTTTATTTTAGCCTTTAATGAGATGCCTGTTTATTGTGAAAAGGCTGGAAAGTGACGTTTTCCAAAATTATGTGAAAACAGTGCATTTTCCTCAACACAACTGCTAGTGATCTTTAGAACACAGATTGCAAAGTGCTACATTAGCAGTTTTTTCCAGTTTGCCCTCAGTTGCTTATTGTGTATACATTTAGTTCATCTTCTGTAAGAGATGTTTATTTGTTGCACTGTAATGTGGTTCTTTTTCTTTGCAGTTGATTTTTTTTTTGTATTATAGAAACATGAAAAAGCTATAGTATGTAAGGAAGTATTTAATGTATTAATGGATTCTTACTACATTCAGTCATTCTTGCCAAGACATAACATTTCAGAGTTGTGTCTGAACTTAAATACGGCATGTATACTGTATCATATTTTAAGATTCAGTTGAATTCCTAGTATTTTTTATACTTCTGTTTTACAATTTGCTGTTGTTAGAACTATCCTCTCTGGTTCTCTGTACCAGTTAAGTTGCCAGAAAAAAGGACTAAGATGAACATTTTGTTAGTTCTCGTGTTTTGATACATAAACACATTAGAACAGTATAAAAATCATTTTTAATTCAAAGACTCATCTTTTTTCATGTAGTAATGACATAACTAGTAGTAACCCCTGAAATATGTTGCTTGGTATGTTTGTGTATGTATGTGAATTATCTCTGGTTGGTTAACAGAAAACAAATAAGGAAAATAGTTTCTTAAAGGGAAAATTTACTGATTGAATTATAAGAGAAAAGTGTATACAAAAAGCTTAAGGGGACAGTACTAAAATTGGTATTATTCAATTTGACATTTAATGCTTTTAAATGTTATAAGGAGTTTTTTAGAAATATCTGGTTCAGTCTTTTTTTCTGTATAGATATCTCTTCACAGTGATCTTGATTTCTAGAGAGCATATTTTTATTTGTGAAAATTAACTAATGAAGTTGTTTTCACAATTCGTTAAACTAAACAATTTATAGATAAGGATTGTTAAAGTAATATAAAAAATATTGATCTTTTATTGAGAATTTTTTTGTATTTTAATTGGATTTTAATTTATTTTAAGGAAATTTGCCGGATCCGGGTAAGGCTCAAGATTTCATGAAGAAATTCACACAGGTGTTGGAAGATGATGAGAAAATAAGAAAACAGTTAGAAGTACTAGTTAGTCCAACATGCTCCTGCAAGCAGGCTGAAGGTTGTGTGGTAAGGGGAGAAATTAAAAGAGCTAATATTTGAAAAAATCCTTAAACCTTTTTTTGTCCCCTCCTTGTATGAAAAGTAACTTTATTCATTATGCAGAATTTAGAAGATGTCATAGGAGTAACAGTACAAGTAAACTGTCTATAAAACAATTGCTATTAATATTCTGGTGTGTGTGTGTATATATATATATATATATATACATGTATCCTTCTGAAATCAGATTATATAACTTAGTTTTGAATATTTTACTTAATTCTCATTAATCTTTTTATAGTGGTCAATAACTACATAGCATACCATTGAATATACACACAGTTAATTGAGTAGCACGTTACATTATATGCTGAGGGTTTTTTTTCCCCACTTTTTTATTAATATAAAGAGGAATATAATTAATATCTTGATAGCTAAACATCTTGATTCTTTGTTTTAGGATATATTTCAAGAATTACAATTGCAAGAGTTAAAATTCCATTTTTTAAACCTTTAATATGGTCTCTGTGCCCTTAGCTCAGTGGTTAAAGCGCCAGCCGCATATACCCAGGCAAGCAGGTTTGAACCTGGCCCAGGCCTGCAAAACAATGACAGCTGCAATAAAAAAAATAGCTGGGTGTTGTGGCAGAGCCCTATAGTCCCAGCTACTTGGGAGACTGAGGCAAGAGAATCACTTAAGCCAGAGTTTGAGGTTGCTGTGAGATGTGAGCTGTGATGCTATGGCACTCTACTGAGGGCGACATAGTGAGGCTCTGTCTCAAAAAAAATAAATAAATAAAACTTTCATATGTATTCGCAAATTATTCTCCAGAACTGAATTAGTCTTATGTTAATCACGAGTAATCATAGTGACCCATTTCTAACACATAACAATATTGGTCAGGATCATTGCTAGAAACAAAAACCAAATAAAAACAAAAAGTTATTTTGATGGATTTGTATTTATAGTTTGCTAGTTATCTGACCATTTTTTTCTCTTTTGATTTGTCGACTATTCATATTTCTTTTGTAAATTGTATGCTTATAAGGTGGCTTGTTTTTATAAAATCGTATTTGTTTTTATCTTATTGATTTGTTAGTTTGTCATAATGGTTGTTGTCTGTTAGGTTGCATATAATTTTCTGTCACTTTTAGTTTTTCTTTTCATTTTGTTTATGTCATTTGACTGCCATAGTTTCTATTTTCACTAGCTGAGTCTGTCAGTATTCTTCTTATAGTTTTTGCTTATGGTGTCCTGCTTATAAAATCCTATTCTCTTGCAAGTCAAAAATATTTACTGTTGTCAGTGTTTATTAATGTTTTAATTTTGTTCTTATGTATTACTATTCTTCTCAAATATTTTTGATGTAAGGTATGAAATAAAGGCGTAACTTTTGTTTTTATTCCAAATGTCCAGTACATTAGATTGAATAATCTAATTTCAGCATAGTAGATTGAGTAATCTGCCTTTTTTCTATTAACTTGAATAGTTACCTTTCCCATATGGTAAATTCTTAATCTAGTATTTTTTTCTGGACTTAACTCAGATTGTATTTACTTGTTTATTCTAGGATCAGGACTGCATGGTTTTTATTGTAGGTTTTGAATATTTCAGTGTGATGATTTATTTAAACATATTGGTATAATATTTTAAAAATCTGCATTACAGCGTGAAATAACTAAGAAGTTGGGCAACCCCAAACAGCCTACAAATCCTTTCCTGGAAATGATCAAGTTTCTCTTGGAAAGAATAGCACCTGTGCACATAGATACTGAGTCTATCAGGTATTTGTATATAAAAAATATGAAGTTCTCATTACTTTTTATATATTCACACATTCAGGGGATCAGTTTTTGAGTACCTGCTGAATATATGCAAAGCACCAAACTAGCTACTCATGTGTGTGTATTTTTATGTGTACTCATCTATGTGTATCTATATGTGCGTGCACATGTGTATATGTACATCCACTTATCTGTGTGTATATGTACTTAGTTTTTATTATTTATTTTAATTTTAAATATTGGTTCAAATTGTGTGAGAAATTGTCATCTAAATCTAATTTTTATCTATGAGCAGTATACCCAGGGATTCCTCTTTTTTGTTAGCTTACATAGGTTAGATAATATGAACATATTTTTGTTATGCCCTCATGAAAAAAATAAAGAACTAGGTAAATCGGTTATAAAGGAACATGTAATGTATTTTCACAGATATTCAGGAACTGAAGATGTTTTCAGTGTGTATATGTAGCGTATTGATTTATTAGTCATTAAATATTACTAATGATTTTTCGTCTTGTACTCAGTGAAGCCCTTTTGGTGATGTTTTGTTAGGGAGGGCATCTGGTATAGCTTTGGTCCTTAATCTTTCATAAATAGACCTTAACATTGGTTACCCGGTAATCACTTTGGACTTCTTTTGCATCAGTTTTCATTTGAAGTGGAGGATCATAGTGGAATACAAAGGAAAGAACATAACTGATGGAAGTTTTAAAAGAACACCCTAAAAAATGTTGTCTTACTGGAAATGGGGAATAAAGGCAAAGAAGAGTTAGATATATAAGGGTTTAAGTTCAAATGATATTAAGAATAGTAATACCATGAAAAGAATGAAGGGAGCTGTTGAAGGAGGTGAGAAAAGATATTCTTCTTATTTGGATATTACAATATTGTTAAAATTAAGGAATATTGAGTTTTGCGTGAGAGTGAGGAAATAGATTAGTAGTCTACTGAGGTTGCATAGAAAGAAGCAAAAAAATGAACAGAACTTTGGAAATTTTCTTACAGTAGAGAAATTACAGATATTTAGATCAGGGTATTACAATGTTTTGAAATTTAAGATGAAGAAAGTTTTCAAAAGTAAAGTATTATAAGAATAGACAGAGACCAAGAAATAAACTTTTGGCTTTAGTAATGAGAAGGTCATAGAGGTCTAGAAGATATTTCAACACATAAACAGTAACAGGTAGCAGTTAGTACTTCTTTTGTCTTCTGAGGTTATGATACATTTTTATTTCATAGAGGAAGTTCTTTCATCTCTCTTCCTTTGGGTGGTGCCTGTGGCTTAAGGAGTAGGGCACCGGCCCCATATCCTGGAGGTGGCGGGTTCAAACCCAGCCTGAGCTAAAAACTGCAAAAAAAAAAAAAAATCTCTCCTCCCTTAAAACTGATTAACTGTTCTTAAACATTAATTAATCTCTGAGAGCCTTGGTATGTATACTTGTTGAATTTTGTCCCACACCAAGTGACATACAGATTTTGTGCATTACAACTTTTTCTTTTTAGTTATTTTATATATTTTGATTTGTTGCTGTTAGTAGAATGAATAATTCCCTGTCTGTTGTAAGTGGCTTTTGCTGTTACAAAAAAGCACTACTAATTGTGAGTGTTTTGTTGTTGTTGCTGCCTCCCTGAACTCTTAGTATTTTAAATAGATTTTTTAGTTGCTTCTCTTTCAGGTTGATTTCCTCCCCACCCCCCACAGGTTTTTTTTGTTGTTGTTTGTTTGTTTTTTGGTATGACTGTTGTTCTTTGCTTGTTAGCTCAATTGTACTACTTCAGAAATTTCTTTCTTTGTTACTTCAGCTAAAGAACTCTACTTCATGTCGTGGCTATCTTTGTAGTCCTTATTGTTCTCTGATGATCTTTTATATATTTGCTTTGATCTTCCTTCACTAGACTGAGACCTTTATGCCTTCAGTCATGGAAGAAAACAATGAGTTTAATTTTGGATATGTGCCTTTTTTTGGGGGGGGAGACAGAGCCTCAAGCTGTCACCCTGGATAGAGTGCTGTGGTATCACAGCTCACAGCAGCCTCCAGTTCCTGGGCTCAAGCGAGTCTCTTGCCTCGGCCTCCCAAGTAGCTGGGACCACAGGTGCCCGCCACAGCGCCTGGCCATTTTTTGGTTGCAGCTGTCATTGTTTGGCGGGCAGGGCTGGATTCGAACCTGCCAGCTCAGGTGTACATGGCTGGCGCCTTAGCCCGTTGAGCCACAGGCGCCGAGCCATTATGTGCCATTTTTGATTCCTGTGGTACATCTAGGTAAAAAATCTTAGGGTTACTGAAAATACAGGAAAAAATTTCAGATTAAAGATTTCACTTTAGGGTAGTTGAAGATGTGGGAATAATCAAGGAAAATGAGCAGAAAAAGAAATGCTCTCAGAAATACCAGCTTTTAGAGGGATGATAAATCTAAGGAGACCCTATAAGGGAAACAGACTCCTAGATTTATCTTAAATTAACATATATAATATTTTTGTAGAAACATGTTTACTAAAGATTTTAAGGAAGATTGAATAATTGAATTTTCTTTCTTTTTTTTTCTTATTTTCTTTTTTGAGACAGAGTTTCACTATGTCACCCACAGTAGAGTGCCATGACAGAGTACTGTGGGATCATAGCTCACAGCAATCTCAAACTCTTGGGCTTAAGTGATTCTTTTGCCTCAGCCTCCCAATTAGGTGGGACTACAGGCTCTCACCACAGTGCCTGGCTATTTTTTGTTGTTGTTACTGTTGTAGTTGTCATTGTTTTAGCAGAAGTGGGCTGGGTTCAAACCTGCCAACCTGGCATATGTATGT